>JAAEAF010005284.1:85665-108077 GCA_011037195.1 Triatoma infestans | reverse complement strand
GTAAAGTGGTTACTTCCGGTTGAGGAATTTTGACAGATAACGTACTATCAGATCCCATGGTGATACCTAAAAGGAATATCAAGTTTTAACTTTCTATGGTTTTTCGTTTAAGAGCTATGCTGTTCACATACACGCACTCAGAGACTATTTTGCTAAAAGCCACTTTTTTGGACGAATATTTACGGTGAAAACTCGATATACAAAATTTGACGCGATTACAATACTTACTTACTCTTATTAGGAGTAAGAGTAAGTAAAAAGAAAATTTCACCTTATAACTATGATAATTGCCTGAATAGTAAGCTGATTTAATTTTTTTTTTCTGAACCCTAAATTGTAAATTCTAAAAGGAAGTAAAAAAGCAGAAAAAAAACAAACTTTTTTTCTGCTAGATATAAAAATTTTAACCACCTGTATTACTAGCACAATACGAGAAAGAAGAAAAAAAAAAAATTATATACCAAACTTTTTAAAAAGTTTTAAAAATTTCATTATTATAAAATATAAAATAGTTGCTATGGTGATTTCCAAAGTATACGAAGTAAAAATTTATAAAGTGAATTTAAAGAAGTGGAAGGATTTTACGAAGAGAACAGGAAAAAGTGTGGGTAAGTGGTTACAGAATACGACAGAGAGAATATTTTCAACTGTCTAAAGGTAAGTTTTGACAAATCAAACTCCACTTCCAAACCAGTTAACATTCAAAGTTTAGTTGCTTTGCTTCCACATAAATTTAGACTGAACTACTTTCAAAACTTGTCAAAAATTATGAAAAGTGAAATTAAGATATTTATTTCAAAATATGCTTTGGTTTTTTAAGAAGAAGCTTAGTTTGTTACTTGATATTATAATATACTTTGATCTTATTTATATTATATTGATCAGTTTTGAATTTAAAATTAAATATTAGTAATAAAACTATTTATTTTAATATTATACAAGCTGAATATAATGGGGTCTTTTCAATCAATAAATAAAAAAATTTATGGAGAATGTATTGACTGACTGGAGACGGAAACTGTTCTCCTGTAGGGCTAGCACGCCCTACATATTTATATCGAATTCTCTCTCCTTAGTTTGGCCTAGGTAGGGAATAATTAATGTTTTTTTTTTCGCATGTTAGGGATCTTAATTAATTTATTAATTTATTGATTAAAAATGCTACTTGCATTATAATATGTATTTAATAAAAGTCCTCACGCGTTGGTCTAGTGTCAGAATTCAGGGTTCGAGTTCCGTGAGGGCAAAGTCGGTGTTAACCCAGCATCGTGATGAAATCTGGGGAGGTACAGTTAGTAGCGCCCTAGTTAGTAGCGAAGGCTGGAACTAAACGGCGTGGGAATTGCGGCTGCTTACCACACGCTTCCCTATTCAAATCGCTGCCTGGCAAGCCTTGGCCGTTCATGGGCTGTTGCGCCATAGGGTTTTTTTTTTATTTATTTAATAAAATCCATCTGCACAAGGTGGAATCAATTAATTCGGATCCTTTATGCAGACTATGTCAGGAAGAGAACGAGACGGCCTCTCTCTCACCTGTTGTTCGACTGCGTTGCAATCGGCAGATTGCGGTACGAGATCTTTGGCACGTTGAGACAGAAGGAGATCGTATTGCAAAAAGGACTAATGGGGAATTCCCTTGACCTCATGAAGAAGGGAGGTTTCCTCTAATGGAGGTTGCCACAATAAGCCTCTTAATAAGCTGGCTGCGTTTTCTGGGTTGGAGTCCCACCCCTCTGCCCCAATCTAATCTAATAAAATCCACTTGGATCTTTGGTATTAAGCCAAGAATTCCAATATCCACAAAATCTATATTATCCTAATATCTTCCGCAAAATAGTTAATACTCGTTTTCTATTTTTTCGATATCACTTTAATACATATTTCTATATTGCAAATTTTATCATTTGATCCTATTCGGTCGCTCTAATCCTTTGGGCGCTTTCTTTCTTCCAGTAGCATAACTATAGTCCCAGAGATATCAAAACATGAGGATATATGAGATAATAAAACATCAATTATTTTTTTTTTTAAAGTATAAACACCATAACCAACACGTGCCAGTAGCTAGTGTAATAATAGTTAGGACAATATTAATATTATAAGTTGTAGTTGTATAAATTCTTCTATTGGATAAACTTGAAAAATAAATGAGTATAGTTAGTGGTAAAGATAACAAAGGAGGCTGGAAGCACCATGACGTGAAGTAGCGCTGCTAAGGCAAATGGTTTCATGAAAAGTTTTACGTTATTGTTATGGCTATAAAAGGCATGTTGCCGAGAAGCACGCGCCTGGCTTGTGTCCCCTTATAATGATGTGGACGACGAGTTCTCACGTCCCTTTCTATCTCTGTCTATTGGCCAACAATGCACATGATTAGAGTTCACTCCCTGCCGCTACTCTACTACGGCCACACTATAGTCACAGCTACTTCCCAACAAGAGGACACGGTCCTCCCCTTCCTAAATATTATTTGTCCTCAACTGTTGAGTACTACACTTCAATAGATTATTGTCGGCCTCTTTCCATCTCTTCTTCTTTTCACTGCTACAAGCTACGCCTAAAAAGGTTTGCTCGTATATATAATTTTTTTTGATTACATGCACACCTATAGAGAGCGTTGCTCTCCAATCTGACTAACTCCTTTTTAGACATTATTAAGTAGCTTCTTTCTTTAAGAGAACATGCTCTATACTTAATGCCAATGTGTTCACAACCTTGCAGCATTGTCGCCATCTTGCTGCCAATAACCCTCTCTCCTCGTTACCTATTTAGATCTTTCAAACCTTCTACATCACTTCAATTGGCTCTAAAGCTCAAAAAATATTCTTCAATAGCACGTCAATGTTCTGGAAACTCTTCTAGATAAGAAGAATATATAAAAATTTATTAGCAGTGTAAAAATCTAGTTATTTGTACTTTACTTTTATTTCTAAGATTAAATCTCCTAGTGATCATTGCTTACTTAAGAAAAGTTCTCGATATCTAATAAAACGGCAAAATTTTCCGACATCTTTCAAAAAAAAGGATTTTTTGTTGTTGTTACATAATCCCAGTTTATAACTATGCCTCCATAATATCTATTTTACCCATTCAATGATAATATTCCTATGAACGGTAATGGGATCCGGATTACCATACTAGAAGCATGGCGTCTAGTAGTCAACATGTCTAAATCTACAGTTCTACGCCTAGGTACCAACAACCCACACTTAATTTATAATATTGATGGCATTACCCTCAAAAGTTGTGATTCAGTTACAGATTTAGGTATTACCATTACAAAAAAGCTCAAGTGGGATGAACATGTTGCAAGACTTAGCAAAACATGCAATAGCCTCTTATACCTAATAAAGAAATCTTTCCCTAACCTCATACCCGACAATCTGAGGACTTTATATATATCATACATCAGACCTCATCTTGAATTTGCAAATCCTGTCTGGTCACCGTATTTAAAAAAAGATGTCAATGCCTTGGAAAATTTACAACGCAAGTTTACCAAACTTTCTCCATCACTTCGTGAGCTTCCTTATTCAGACAGACTAAATACTTTAAACTTAAGATCTCTGGAAGATCGAAGAAAAAGAGGAGACATGATTGAGCTTTTTAAAATTCTACATGGACACTACAAGAGTAGTCTAGATCATCTGTTCACCCCTACAGAAGTAGCCCATCTCCGAGGACACATATCCAAACTATTCCATCCTCAATCCAACTTAGATCTTCGCAAACATTCATTTGCTGTAAGGACCATCTCAGCATGGAACTCATTCCCTACATATGTCATCGAAGCACCCTCTATAAATTCCTTTAAGTCTAGATATGACACATTCTTTGGAAACATATAACATTTTGGCATCATGTTTACCATTTTAGCTATTAATTTATATTATTTTTGTAGTACCTATGTTTATTTTGTGGAATTATTTTTTTCTTTCTTTTCCTCATATTTCTATTGGCTTTTATATTGTGCTTATATACTTCAAGTGTCAAATTTAAATATATATTTAGTGCGATTATATTGCCACCGTAGGGACCATATTTCAATAACTATACTTACTGTAGTTACTATATTGTATACTCTTGAGAGCATTCACCGGCACTGCCGCTAGCTCTTTTTGTAATAATAATAATAATAATAATTATTATAAGTGGGGTAGTATAGCTCATTATATTCTGGGATCTTGGTTATAATAAATTTTGCATTACGAATGCGAAGAACATTGAATCTTCACTTATCCTCCTAGTCACATGAAGTCCGATACAAATCATTTTTATTTTTGTAAAGGGTAATTTTTATTTTTTTATCTAATAATCTTGAAAGAGTTTTATTATATTTTATATTTGTTATCAAAGTTTGAGTCTTAAGGGAGAAAGTACAGGCAAATCTTTGTTTATGTCATTAACTAGGATCTGTTCAGCAAGTAGCAATGCCTTGGATATGGAAAAACTCATTTTAAAAAATGTTAAATAATATCATTTATTCTCAGTGTGAAGGTAATTTGAAATCAGAACTATTAAATAAATATAATTAAAGCGCCGGGAAATCCGAGTGAATTATTAAAAATATTGTACAAGTGTGTGTAATAAGAATAAACAAGAAGTCGTATGCTTCGAAAATTCTCCACAACAGCGCTAATTTTGCCGATCCCTACGCTAAATGGGAGGAAATGTTTGCCATAAGCAGAGCACCTAACAATGTTTATGGTGTATGCTTGGATATGTTTTGTACATGTACATACTGTTCGGTTCTACAATAAGATTATAGCCGCAGTATTGGACGAATTGCGTGTTTGATATAAGGAACAGTGGGGAACCATACGTCAGCTTCAGGTGAACGAAATGAGTCGGTTTTTTTGCTGTGCCTAACTTAATCAAATGGGTAATTTAAAACAATAGTATACTTACTAAGGAAATTACAAGATAAAGTTCCTTTGGAAGTATTGAGGATGACTTATTTTGCGTTATTCCTTGCCAGAATGAGCTATGCATTGGAACTATGGGGATCCTCATCTGATACTGTTAAAATTTTTAAAGTGCAAAAAAGAGCGATTAAAACGATGCCAAAAACAAAAGTTACCTTGAAAGTGGAAGACCACTTTATCAAAATCTACATATTATGACTCTGCCTTCTTTGTAAATATACAAGCTGGCCTTAAGGCAAAAAAGAAATAAAGATGCAGTGACTAGAGGAAATCAGCACCAGTATATTGACATTGACTTACCTGTGACAAGGTTAAAGAAAACAGAATGGCTTCTGTTTCAATCAGAATTTTTAATAAAATCCCAGTGAATATAAGACAGTTGGAAACAAGAAAATTTGAGATGATTTTGAAAAAGTTTGTAATATTTCCAACTGTTTTTATAGTGTAAAAGAATTCACTGATACAAACTGGAGCATTAACGTCTTTGAACTAAAGTGAATAATTTTGATATTTGTTTGTTTGGTGGTTAGAGTTCAGTGTTAATTTAGTTTACATAATACTACAGTCTTGTAAATATTTTGTACATTCTTATGAAGTATTGTTATTGACGTGCCTTTTGCATTTGATATGTTCAGATTAGAAAAAAAAAAAATTAAGAAATGTTTGAAATAAAAGTTTCAAACATTTCAAATAAAATTCAAGAAAATTACCAAAACATATTCTCTAAATTTGCAGTTCCAATTGACCGAATTTTAACAGCGTGACTAAACTATACTAATATTATAAAGGTGGCAGAAACACGAACTACACTTGAGTGGTACTTTATAGGAAAACTTAATGCTATTATTCCATTAGAATCTGCTTTTCCGTGAAGTTATTTCAGATAAAAATGATAAATATTTATGCAATGTAGATAGTATAGGAAATTTAAAGAAAATCGTTGGAGCCATTTTTCTGGTTGATGGATTTTGACTGAAACATTCGTGTCGGATTCGATAGTTTAGTACGTAAACAAATTTCCAAATTTGAGCTCCTGCAAGTTTACTTTTTTGAGATATTTTGTCCTCTGTGATGTGATAGCGATAGCAAGAAAAAAAGAAGAGATAATTTTTAAATAAATCTAAAAATTACAACTAGTGGTTGAAAATTGGAAAAGGGTCCAGCCAGCCGCTACCTGCAGGTCATGAACCGCGGCAAACCCTTTTTGTATTTCTTTCAAAAAGGGTCAATATAGTCAAGAGATAATACCTTACTGGCCTACCTGGCCCACCATCTGTTAACAAAGCGTCGCCACCCCGGCCAAATCAGCCCTTGTTAACTACTGACCTCCCCTAGGGTCAATATACCACAAGAGATGTCTTAGTGTTACACGTACTTACACATCAGCGTCGATGTGTGAGTGATGCAAATATAACACGTCGCTCCACTGGAGGACAGATTCAGTTCAATTCAGGCACCAAACGTCTACATCAGTTTTCAGATCAGAAGCACCATCTCACATCGCGAGCGCGTCCCTATTTAAGGTTTTAACACTTTACTAACTTCTTTAATATTTTATATTCATTTTTTAATTCTTATAGTTATTTACAATTGTGCATCTTAGTTTTTCTATTTTATATCTCTTTAAATTATTTGTTAGAATATAATATATTTTTATAAATCAGTAGTACGCATTTCGAATACCAACTCTCTAATCTCTTACCCTCTAATTAACAATCTCTTACTCTTACTCATCACTTCAACTTCCGGTATCAATAAAAAGATACCAATACACCTCGCACAAACACACACTTATTTATTTTATATACAGGGTGTCCCAAGTTATATGGATAACGACTTTTTTTCAGAAACTAAGATAGCTAGAAAAAAAAAAACTAAAACATACGTGTCCCCGTAGTTTTTTTTTTTTTGTTAGAAATCCAAATTTAATTTGTAAATTTGTTTTGGTGCTTCGAAAAGCGAGATACAGTCATCAACTTCATTTTTTCAAATGGGGAGGTGTGGTTTTTATTTAAGAAATAGATTCCTCTATTTTTTTGTAAGAAAAATTTACTTGAACGGTTTTTTTTTGCTTTTGAGCGATATTTTACAAGTTATAAATGAAAACATTATTCTTATAAGAAATTTCAAAATGATATTTTAACGGTTTTTTGATTGAATAAGAAGTAAGAGTAATATTTTATTATAAATTTTACTCCTCATTAATTACAGATCTTGCTCGAATTGGCCTCCACCATTAGAGATGTATTTCTTTGGCTGTAAGGTACAATTGGCAGGAAAAAGCATGTGTATGCATCACTAATGTGGGGGCCAGTTCGAGCAAGATCTGTAGATAATGAGAGTAAAATTATAATAAATCAGTAGTTTCTTCCTTATTCAATCACAAAAAACCGTATATATCATTTTGAAATTTCTGATAGGAATTGTTTCATTCATACTTGTGTGTAAAATGATCAGCAAAAACAAATGACGTTCAAGTAAATTTTTCTGTTAAAAAAAATAGTGGAATCTATTTCTTAAATAAAAACCACACCTCCCCATTTGAAAAAATGAAGTTGGTGCCTGTATCTCGCTTCTGGAAGCACCAAAACAAATTTGCAAATTAAATTTGGTTTTCTAACAAAAAAAAACTACGGGAACACGTATTTTTTAGTTTGTTTTCTAACTATCTTAGTTTCCGAGAAAAAGTCGTTATCCATATATCTTGGGACACCCTGTATATGGGCACCATTCGATAAAAAACATTTTCATCGTACACTGGGGGGCCTCCAGACATCCATTTCCGGTAAAAACTCAATTTTGGAAATTTGACATGTCAAAGTATAATCCTTTAGAAAGGCATATAATATTAATAAACGGAGTAAAAGCATAGCGATGATAGCAGGTGTAATTGGAAAGAGGTGACAGCCTCTTGGACTGTGTATACTCAATAACTTTTTTATTTGAAAAAAATCATCCCTATAATAGGGGAGGTTGACACTGGATGCTGGCATTGTTAAATTTTAATTTGTGTGTGTATCTTTGAAATGCTTAACGTAATCTTTTTCAATGTATAACTTATTTATTATATGATCTTATCTTTAAGTAATTCAAGTAGGGCAAACTGTTGAACTAGAACATGTGCATTTTATTTATAATTAACCATTCTTATCAAAGATGAGTCTACTTTCTCGTAAAATATATTGTATACACCAATGTTAGGATTACCGTTGTATATATAAAAAAAACTGATTTGATTGCGAACTTCAGTCAAGTTATCACGTACTTAAAACTACAGTTACTCTTCTGCTAAGGAAGAATGTTCAGTAACCCTCATTTTGGTTAAATCTAAAAAGATGAGATAAAAAAAAAAAAATACATAATAAACGCTTTAGATTTTACGTAAGATTATTATTATATATAATAAAAAAGGTACATCCTCCAAAAAATAAAATAATAAAGTATATTTTTTTTTCTTCTTCATATCTTCTTTAGTTGTTGAATACAAATTAGATAGTTTTGCTGTTTTGTTTACCGCTTTATTTTGAAATAGAATGAATCTTATTTCTATGATTTAAGAATCTTATTTCTAAATAATATATATAACCTTTTTTCCTGTGGAAGTTCCTGGTATTGTTTTGGACTATCAATTTGATATTGATTCATTATCAGTTTAGGTCAGACATTCCTAAATACGTCGTTATCGAACTTGTAGTAATCGATGAAAGTTTCAAAGATGTCGTTGTACATAAAAGGCCTTGAGGAATCGATAAACAAATTAAGCTCTATTTAGATGGATATTTACTCTGATCCATGCAGTCTCTATCTTCTAGACCCGAGCACGTTACAGGAGAATTAGTTCTCTAATGCAGCTATTGATAAGCTGGAAGTGCTGGCTCAGTTTAGACTGGCCAGCATGAAATATTTTTCAATAAAAATTGGCTGGACGAGGTCCACATTCACAACAGATATGCTATGTAAATTGTGCGGAAATGATAGAGACAGTTTCCGCCATATACTATTTGTGCGTCCTTCACTAACATGAAGAAAGAAGGAAATTTTTATCTCAATATATTCTGTCAAATAGTTCGAACTCTGATCTTCTCGAAGATCTGTTAATTGTGGAGGATATAAATAAGTTGAATTCTATCTATCTGTTTTGTGTTAACAGTCTTGAGATTAAGAAAATTAAAGGAGTAATTTAATTTTTAGTTATTTTGAGAAATTTCTTTCTTTTGTTTTTTTGGACTTAAAACAAAGACACATTTATGTTAGAAGTAAATTTACTAGTTTCAGGTTAACTAGAAATAATTGAAATCAGTTGTCATTAAACAGATGGATCGTACTCCCAAAATGATATTTTTTTTTGTATTTTTCTTACCATTATTACTAATTATCAGATTTCTTTATATTTAAGAGCAATCACTATCAAGTTTGCTAATAATTTTTTTATATATATTTTAAATATTTTGTCTATCTTTTTGTTTAATTTGTAATTATTTCAATAACTTTTATTTATTTAGATTTATATTTTCATTTCAAAGTTAATATTTAATTTCTCGATCTAGTTTTGTACGAGTTATAAATTTATATAATGCCAACTCTCTGCTATAAGTTTATAACTTTGTAAGTAGTAATAAATAAATAAATAAATAAAAATGGGGCGGGTGTTGGTGTATTGGTTATGAGCATGGACTTGTAAGTGGGAGGACCCCCGTTCGAGTGCAGCGTATAACTAAATTTTATATTTGTTTAAAAAATGTTAATAGTAAAGTAGGTGCTTCCGCCCCCGTCCACGACACCTAATTTGGTAGTTGGATGTTAAGACCGCCTGAAAAAATAGGCATTACTTTACTTACTTTTACTTTAATAAATAAAAACTAGACCCGAGCACCATCACTTCCTAGATAGCAATCTTGTCTTGGGTTTCCTCTTTTTCTTATAAACGGAGGTTGCCAACTAGACACTTATTATTGGCCATCTTTCGTGCGACATTTTTAGAAGTTGGACAATAATATCCTCATCCACGTCCATTCGTTCTTAAATTCTGTGTTTCTTATTCTTGCAAATCGTGGCACTCTTGCTGCCCTTTTCCAAAAATCCATTTCAAAACGACTTTCTTTTTCCGGAATATTAAGAAAAGTTTTGGAGAGCGTCCAGATCTCACTCCGTAGAGTTTTTTTTTTTTTTTTTTAAGACAAAACGAATCAAATTTTCTGGTTTATCCCTTATGTCAAAGAACAATATAGTCTCCTAAATTTAAGAAACTGAAATCCTAAATGAATCTTAACGTAGTGTTAGAGAAACTTATGAAGCTTAGAGCTTCCTATATCATTATAATCTTGAATCCTCACACCGGACTAAAAAAGATTAATCTGTACAAAACTCTTTGATGGCTTCTTTCTCCTTAGATACTCAAACTAAAGAAAAAAATAATCTGATATTATTGTAAAAACTTTCAGTTAGAATTTGGCATTTAGGAACTTGACAAATGCAGTAATAGAAATTTTGCAAATTCGACCTGAGAAAATGATAGATGTATAATATAAAGTGATTTTTAAATTGAACCGCTGTTGAAAATCCTTCGACAGAACTAATTGCGCTCTCATTGTGTGCAGCAACTTAGCAGAAAAAAACTTGATGCTGTTCTCTCCACATCCCTAATGTTGATAAACACTATGATGTGTTCACTATGATGGGTGCGTTGAGATGGGTAAAAAAGACCAAGTTGTTCACTAACAAAAAAATAGTGTCAGATGATCAAGAAATTATCTGTCAGATGACAGCTTCAGTAAAAAATTTTGAGTTGTGATTGAGTTAATAAAGAGAATGGAGCAATGAATCCGCTTTGTTAGGTGTTAGAGAAAATGGCATTGTGTAGTTCAAAGAAGAGTCGAGAACCCTTTAGGAAACTAAGATCGGAGCGTTTGGCCAAAGAACCAGAATTCAGAGTCTACAGGCAAGTTTCCCAGCTTTTCCCAGGCTGAAATTCAAGCTTTGGGAAGATGTATCTCGTTCAACCTTGATAGGAAATATTGAAATCAGCAGATTGTAATCCTTTTCGATAGGTTGTCCACCATGCGATGATCGCAAGTGATATAGAAATACCTCAAACTCAATGATGTGGGCAGAAGCGGCAACATTACCCTGTTTTGAATGCTAGATATGTTAGCGTAAGCCGGGAAAGATGCATTCTAGCAAGGAAAGATGCAGCAACCTCTTTCATGGGGGGGTCAGTCTCTTCTGGAGTAAGTGTGGAGTGCATCGCTCTGGAAAACCGACCCACAATTGAGGCTCAGATTCGTCTAGGTAATTACTTCCGGGAATAGTCTGAAAGATATATTAACTTTGAACTATGCAAACAGATTTCCTTTTGAGGAATTGCAGATTCAGAGAGCAACTCATGAATCCGGACCCTGAAAGTGATAGCATCTACAGATTCTGTGGGGAAATGGAGGAGAATCCAATAAGGGGAAATGGAGGAGAATTCTGTGGGGAAATGGAGGAGAATCCAATAATCCGCGGCGCTATTCTCCAGCAAAGCTTTAGAAACATGGGATCTGTGGGTAATGATAAAGCAAATATACCCCCTAGAACCATCCCTGATTCAAGGATTGCTTAAAATGATAAACTTATGAAGGGGCTGCAGGCTGAGAGATCTCATCCCAGCACCAATTAGGGGAGCACAATAGACCTCAATTAGTCGCAGTGCACTATAACCCCCTCCCCAAAAAAAGCGGAGAAGTTGGTTATGATTTAGTGAAGTGATCGCTCCAGCTACACATTAGAAACCTTCCAGATTCCTGAAGGAGACAATAACGTTATAAAAAAAAAAACACAAAATACTGGTCTCAATAAATACAAAGAAGTAACAAAAAAGAAGTGGCTGAAGAAATATAGTAATTAAAATATTAAAAAAAAAATTTATATTAGCCAATCAGACTATTAGGTGATTGACTCAAAAATGATGTAATTTATCGGAACTACGCTATGATAGCCTATTCCTTCTCTCTCTCTCTCTCTGTTTACTATCGCAATGAATACTGTTTGCTGCCAGTATTTATGGTTGACTGAGTTAGGGGAAGGTTTAATAACATAGAAATGACAGGATGACAGTTTATATAATAACACGGTATAGAATGTAAATCTTCCTGCCAAACTGCGATGCTTCTTCTACTGCTTGCTAATGCACGAATAGAGATACTTTAGGTAAATCTACTTATCACACATAATACTAGGGTGCTTATTATTTTACGATTTTTATATATATATATATATATATAGATATACTAATATAAATAGACTTTTCTTTTTGCATCTGAACAGTTTATCTAGTCATCGATTGTAGATCTCATAAATTTGGGCGAGTCGGCTTTCACCATCACGTCCCTAAAGGTATATGATAAACTATTTTACCCATACCTTACATTAAGATGGTAGTTTAGGAAATTAATTTGATTTCATCTCTGATCTAAAAAATAACTTAAAAGCAGTTTTCCCAAAAATAAAACAAACAATTCAAATCACTCTTTTTTTCCCCTTTATGCCCTCGAAATTGAGGTGTAACGTTAATAACGTTGGGAGGAGAGGAGGTGGTGCAATTAGGAGGTTTGGAAAAAAATTGAAAGAGAGCTGTCAGACTGTGAACGAAGTTTATTGCAGTATCTCCAAAATGACATAAAAATCGGGGGTGCTTCTGCCCCAAACGTAAATAATACTACCTGTATTAACTATATACCTACTACTATTCAAATAGAACATATGAAAAATAAAATACATAACAAAAAAATAATTCCTTCTTTCTTAGCCTAATTAATATCTAACTTAATCTGCCTTACATCTAGTGTTATTTACAAAATTTAATGTTAGGGTAACTAGCGTCTTTATAGTTTATTTTCTCTGTTTTTTTTTTAAAAAGGGGAGGGAACAGGGTGACCCCCACTTCCACCACACACAGTACCTTTCGGGCTTCGTGTTGATTAGCGGTGGTATTATACAGCGGCCAGATAGACGATGGCGGACCTTGGGCCTGAATCGCTCCTTTTCTCTTCTCTTGGTGGAGTGCACTCTAGAATTCATCCTCCTAGCGGGATCAGTTCGTTCAATTGGGGTCGAACAACATTGGACTCTATTACTTCACGCCCTCCAGAGCAGAATGGCCACACTTCAGCACTCCAGTCTACACAGCACTGTCTCCCCCCCCCCCCCCCACAATTCATTCGCCTACTGATCTTTCTCCCCACTACTCATCTACTCACTCTATACAATATAACATTAAATATTTTCTTAATTTAAAATTACCTACCCTATTTTAGCCTAATTTATCTTTTTCCTGCATATTGTAATTTACCATTTCTGACTTTATGTCACAGAGATTTCACCGGAAATACATTGAGGTTCCCTGACTGCGAAAAAATGTTATTAGAGAATGGTCTATGTATGTATGTATGTGTGTGTGTGTGTGTGTGTGTGTGTGTGTGTGTGTACAAACTGTTTCAAAAGAATCAAGGATGCTCAAAATTTGTATTCTGTTTATATACTGCCACTGCTAATTTTCTAATTTCTAATTTATAAAATAAATTACTTTTATTATTGTAGTATATGTTGGTACATGGACGGTCAAATTTGTGTACTTTTTAATTTTATTAAATTTATCTAACATAATAGATGGGAGAAAGACAGAGAGAAATATGGATTTTAGAGAAATAAACTAGAATATACATAAGCTATACACTGTATAAATGAATAGAACACACAAACTGCAAGGACTTTACCAAAATATAGAAATTAGATAGCGAGAAAATAATAAAGAGACAGACTGGCTGAGTATTAAAAAGGCAGTAGATAGATTGCTGACTGGTTATACTATTGTAAACCACTATAACCTGATAAACTGTCCTGAACTATATTGCTGTCGCTCTATTATATGAATCAAACTGTCCCTCCCTAGTCTGGCCTAGGTAGGGAGTATTTTTTTTGAGGGGGGAAACCAATGCACTGCGAGCTTACGATCTATTGTGCTATGGCCCCTGGGTGGCGCATGCTCCGGGCCCACAGCACCCAAGCAGATGTCCCCAGCAATCACCTTCTCTTCAGCACCTCTCGGGCTCTAGGGATTGTATATCCCCCTCCTCCGCCTGGGAACTGCTCAGGTTGTTGAATCTTCTCTGTGCGACAGCCTCGCAGTCCGTTAGGAGATGTAATGGCGTTTCTTCTATCTCTCTAAGAGTGCAGGGCTGTTACTTTCCTAACCCAGATTCGTCAGGTCTCCTCTGAGTCGACAATGCCCCCCCCCATGAGGAAACCCGTGAGAACGCGAAGTTTGTTCTTACTCAGTTTGATGCAGGCCTCCTATCTCCGCTGGTTACAATTTCCCAAGAAGATCTTGGTAAGGAGTAACTAACTTTTGATTCATTTTTATGTGCTTCTCCAGCTCTTCAGATCCTATGAAACTTTAATGAGTCTTTAGATCCCCATTACATCTAATATAAAATTCTTTCGCATTAATTTTTCATAACGTAACTTAGAATTTCTTTTTTCCCCAACCATGTAATAACAAATGTTGCCATTACTATATCGAAATGTTAAGTTAAAAATCGAGTTTTTTTATTATTATTAACTTTTACAAATAAATATTTGATGATAACTTAATTTTTTTTTTTTATTGCCATATTTTCGTTGAATAAATTCCCCTCAAATATTACTTAAATTTAAAAAAAATAAATAATAATAATAATATTTTATAGAATTATTGCTATAATAAAAGTATTTTTTTTCTCTCTCTAAAAGTATTTTATTTCTGAATAATATAAAAATGATTATTTGTAAACATTTTTGCCGAGAATATCTATTTATTATATAATTGAAATGAAAGAACGGATGAATTCCACCCCCCCTTTTTTTAATGATGATATTTCAGCGGACATTAGTTACAACCACTTGGAGCGATAATAGAAATGATTAAAAAGATCTAAAAAAAAAAAAAATCCGAGTTTAAAAAAGAGAATTATATTATAAAACTGAAGTTTAAGAATTTATAATAAAAGAAAAAAAAAACTTCTAAATTTTTGTCCACATTTCATTTTTAATATATTTCAATTTTTTTTTTTTATTTGCCCCCCCTAGCTCAGTGAATAAACTTTATATTAAACAACTATTTTTATTGTCAAGAAATATTTAAAGTAAAAGATATAAAACGTTGAAATCATCGCGATTTTACTTTTTTTTTAATGGTTAAAGAACAAAAAGTGGTTGGACATTTTTTTCTGAAAATATTCACCCAGTTTGAATTAAAGTCGCTGTAGAAATTGTGTAAGAAATCAAAAAAAAAAAGAAGAGAATTATAAAAGTAGAAATGTGAGGAGTAGGTTATCTTTATTTTATAAGGTAAATCACCCCTTTTCTCTACAATCCAGTATCATAAAATCATCTAATCAACTCTTCAGTTTGTTAATAAAAACCCAGGTTAGGAATTCTAGAAAGCATATTATTATATTATAAAAACTTCGTAGTAAAAATAGAGAAAAACATTTTTTTTTTCTTATTAAAATATTCATGAGACAAGAAGCATAAGAAAAAGAAGAAGAAGAGAAAAAAGATAACTTCTTTCGTATTTTCTCTTGTTTTTTTTTTCAGTTCCAGCCTATTTCTCTATCTATGTCTTTATGTAATGAATTGTCTAGAGAATATTTACCCAAGAGATATAATCAAAAAAAAAAGTATACTCAAAATTTAATATTTTCTCCTATAGTTTTTTTTGTTTTGTTAACTTTCTTCTTTTTTGTGTAATTTTTTTTTTTTTTTTTTTTTTGGTTTGGACAAATTTTTACCTTGCTTCTACGGTTTCGCTGTAAGAGGGTAGCCTTATAGGGGGGGAGTAAACGGCCTTTTATTCAGGGCATTTACCGGTATTCCATCCCTTGAATAAGTGCCAAAATATATTTTGAACAGTGAAATAATGTGCTTAAAAAGCGGGGTTAAATCACAGCAAAGCCCAAACATTATATTATGTGTTTTCGGCATTCTAAGCAAGAAATTCTTCTATCCCGCTCCATGCCTCTAATTTTGTGTATTCCCTTGTGTGTGGTGCGCTTAATCCTGTATTTTAGTGTATTTCCGTTATTTTCACATTATATATTTGTTTGCCAGTCTGTTTACTGGTTTGGGTTTATGTAAAGAACTACTCCGTCATCCGGTTCGTATTCAACCGGTGGGCAAATGCGGCTCTTTCATTTCATCAAGTTCGGTTCCATTTTATTATTTCAGAACTTTTTTCACTGACCCGCACTTTATTTTTGAGAGATCACTAAAAATCCAATTATAGACGTAACATGGCTGTCTGCT
The DNA here is from genome assembly GCA_011037195.1 of Triatoma infestans. Taxonomy (NCBI): domain Eukaryota; kingdom Metazoa; phylum Arthropoda; class Insecta; order Hemiptera; family Reduviidae; genus Triatoma; species Triatoma infestans. Next base: position 91,830 of record JAAEAF010005284.1, on the reverse strand, counting down.
TTGAATATTTCCTTTGAAATTTGTTATTGGGGCTGTTTCAGTTGGCCTTGAACGGTTTTTAGTAAATGCTTGTATGATGTTTGAATAGAAGTAACATTCGAAAATAAGCAGAGAGCGCCACTGTTTTTTAAAAAGAAATCCTATTCTCTAAGTGAATGTAACTGGTTACAATATTTCACGAACTATATCTTAATAATTCAGATGTGTATCTAGAATAAATGCAAAGCTCTTATGTTTTAACTTATATTTGGCACTGATTTGAACAGGGCGATTCCTGAAGTGTTCTGACTTTTTAAGCAGAATGCAGACTGTTCTTGTTTGAAGGCAGAATGCAGACTGTGCGAAGGAATGCTCTCTCTAACAGGGGGGATTTACTTTTACAAAAGAGTTGGCCTAACGTGTTTTTGTGCCTTTGTTTGTGCCTATGCAGGTTATGGGCCCAGAGTTTGTATATAGAAATATTTAAAGCGTGTACTCTAAGATTTCTTCATCTTACATATCAGAAACATTGAAATTGCAAAATGAACACACCACATTCAATAAGAATGGAATTATTATTACACAAAGACACAAAGACATTTACGATACTTGGAGGATGCAAATGGAGGCTCTGCTAACAAAAAAATGATACTTGGGAATATGTTAGTGGTAAGAATGTAAGACCTTCTAAACCCCCCCGGATACAGTAGACAATTGGGACAAAAACGACGGAAAGGCTAAATCAGATATCATTTTATCAATCAGTCTCTCTCAGAACTAAAGCTAAAGTATTTCGTTATTTCACATATATATTTGTAAGCTCAGTCTGTTACCGGTTGTATTTATGTAAAGGAATCCGCTGTCGGTTCATATATACATTCGTGTTTCCACTAATATTACATTCATCTATTAATTGTCTTTTCATATTAATTATCTTGTTCTTTGGATTACATTAAACTAAAAGGCTTACAGCAATTGTATTAATCTGTTGTCTTTTTTAATTTTCAAAACCTGCGTCAGTTCTGCCAATATCCCTAACAATATGAGATAATATTTGGAAAATTACTTGCTTACTTATTATTATTTATGCGTGTTTAGTGTTAATTTTTTGTTTGGTTTAATTTATTTTATATTAAAAGCATTCTCTTTAAAGTAAAGAAATGTCTCGAGTAAACATTGCATTTTTTTTCTCATTACTAAGAAGCAGTGGCGGCCCTTGAAGTTGGCAAGTGGGAGTACTCCATGAAGAAAATGGGACATATCTAAATTCACCTCAATTTAATTAAAAATAAATTCACATAGTTATTTCTTTAAGATTGTTTCTGATATACAAAACAAAACATGATTTCTCAAATAACTAGTATATATATATAAAATTAAATTATTTGAATATAAAATCCATTCTTCGAGTTTTAGCTTCACAAATTTTATTTTTAATATCTTTTTCATTAAAATTATTTATTTGAGAAATCTTTTACTAACTATTATTTGCTGAATTATATTGTTAGGAATGGAACGATCTTTGTTTTTTATTTCAATTTTTTCGAGTAATGTCATTTGAGAAAATTTTATTTTTTTAAATATTTAACACTAACACCTATCTTGAAAACCTATAAAATGATATTTGTTTTATTGTATATTTTTATTCTATAAAAAATAATATAATTGAATAAAAAAAAAAAAAAATTGCCGTTAAAACCTTTCACGGACACAATAAAAATATTTTTTTGTTTAATATAACCTATGATATTGCATACAATTTCAATCAACGCTGCCCGGCGAGCAGCTACTATTGCACTAGTTGGGTCCCATTATTAAGGCAAACGAAGCTTGTCGGAAATAATCGAATGTGACCATTTTTTGACACTGCGAATTGGGCAACGTCAACATCAAGCAACGGTTGATGAAATAATTCTTTTTTAAAACGTATTTATTAATGGTATTTAAATTATAATTATGCAAAGATTGTTGTTATGTTATACTAGCTTTGTGTATCAACTAAATTTGCTCTGTGCCAATTTATGTTATCACCCTGTTTGACAAAAAACACCCTGATGATGGGCGAACGCCCGAAACCGGTCGATGACCACAAAAAGAAGCAGGCCATCACGGGGAAATATCTCTGATGATTTCCAGCTCTGCGAAACCAACCACAACAAAATGTTATGTTATTATTTTTTATCACAAATTAAAAAATTAATTTTTGTAATATTTTCTGGGGGTTCTGCAGTGGCGTTGTGCTTTTGCACCAGCCGCCACAGCTAACAAGTAACTTCCCAGTATTATAAAATATTTTGAACGTTTAGACAATCGACTGTTTCGTATACATTCGACCTAAGTTGGCTGTAATTCATACAATTGCCAATGTTCAAGAAATTTTGGTCAGACTCTAATTACACGAAAAATATGTACACTTTGTGCGGTGAGGTGACAGAGTTTTAATAAAACTTACGGTTTATATAAACGTAAATCTATGGTGCAACAGCCCATGAAGGGCCAAAGCTTGCCAGACGGCGATTTGTATTTGGGGACATGTGGTAAGCACGCCGCAGTTCACTCTCTGGTAAGCAGCCTTTTGTTCCGGCCTTCGCTACCTAGGTGCTCTACCAACCAATATCGTCTTTGCTATCCTGGGAATCGAACCCTGAATTCTCGCATCAAAGGCGAATGGGCTAGCCAGTAAACCAACATGTGAGAATAATGATTAAAATGTAACAAGAAAACACGCATAATACAATGTATCATAAAGAAATGTAATATCTCTTTGCTCTTACCGCTTTTCACTAATAGATGGCATCACTAGGTGTTCGATACTAGCTTATACATATATATATATATTTACATATAAGCGATTTAATCGCATAATATATTTCAGTGACACCTTAGAGGAAAGCTTAAAGTGTCACCCATTTCCCAGAACACATCTTAAATGAATTTCTCGGAAAATGTTTCGGATACAAATAACGTTGTAGCATTTTATGGCGTTACTTGATTTACTAAGTTTATTAAGTTTAATCATTGAAATCTTTTTCAATAAAATCGCAAAAAACTGAAAAACGGCCATCATAGACCACGTTCTTGTCGCCTCCTCTGATTGTACCTGAATTCCAAGTTTCAGCTTTCTGTGATTTTCTATTGTTTTTTTTTGTTATGCTGATTCCTCCCTTCCACACATAAACACGCCTTAATGTATAAAATATCATTTTTTCTACGCAAAAGATTTCAAAACATGTATTCCGTTGAAAAGTCAATTTTGTAAATTTGACAGGATTGCAGTAAGAGAAAGTTCAAATCAGTAAAATTTCCTGAAATAGATTGTTGACAGAAACACTAATAGTTTATAGCCAATCAATCATAAGGTTCTACAATTTTCAGTCTGCTATCTCCCACTATTTCTAGACGAATTGTGTAAATCAGTTATGGCTAATGAAGATCGTTCATCAACATTTATGGCTAATCTTCTCGGTTACCAAAAATATGTTACCTTAGGCTATTTGAGCTAAGTCATTTTAAGATGCCATTCAATTGGGTGCTGAGTCTTAGAAAATATTTAAATTGTATCGGTGCTGATTTCCTTTGGCAAGCTGAAAGCTGGGAAATACTTTCAGATAATTATGATGCTTTACTGGAATCGTTCAAGAACAATTTGTATACTAAGGATGTAGAGTTCGTATTGAATAACCGGTATAATCTCCTCTACAGAAATCTTTGTAGCTTCAGTCCTAAAGAAATTTATCTCCAGTATAATGTGAACATTCATATGTTAAGACTAATTGCTCATTTACGTTTAATATGCAAACAACAAAAAAATGTATCATATATTTGAATAGATGCAAATATTTGTTCGATTCACAAAATATTTGTAAATTTTGTACATTCAATGCAACAGATAGATGGTTTAATACATGCGATTATAATGTGTCCTGCTTATGCGAATTGCAGGATATTGTATATAAATAAGTGAGCATTTCATAAACTTACTTACATTTACAGAGATGCATGCACATGCTTTTTCCTGCCAATTGTACCTTACGACCAAAGAAATACATCTCTAATGGTGGGGGCCAGTTCGAGCAAGATCTGTAATTAATGAGTGATAAAATTTATAATAAAATAGTACTTTTCTTCTTATTCAATCAAAAAAACCGTTATAATATCATTTTGAAATTTCTTATAGGAATCATGTTTTCATTCATACCTTGTAAAATATCACTCACAGATAAAAACCGTTCAAGTAAATTTTTCTTACAAAAAATAGAGGAATCTATTTCTTAAATAAAAACCTCACCGCCCCATTTGAAAAAATGAAGTTGGTGCCTGTATCTCGCTTCTGGAAGCACTGAAACAAATTTACAAATTAAATTTGGATTTCTAACAAAAAACTACGGGGACACGTATTTTTTAGTTTTTTTTTTCTAGCTATCTTAGTTTCCGAGAAAATCTCGTTATCCATATACCTTGGGACACCCTGTAAATAAAATAAAAGATATATATTTATTCTGTCTTTATATATTTCAAATAAGGGATGTCCTTAAGTTAATTATTTTCTATACTTAACATCGATTCTGATAATGATTTGATTTTGTTTGTTTGTTTGATTTTTCTGTTTCTTTCTTCTCATGTGTTTTAAGAAAAGGGTAATTACTTGAGGAACAAACTTTATCGTTTCTTTTCTTCTTTCTTTTCGATGTTTTATTTATTATTCATAATTATATCTAAGCTTAGTATTAAGGTCAACTACCCTCTGTATACCTTTAAAAGGTGCAAACAGTTGTAAGAAAAAAATACTTAAAAAAAAATGTGTGGCTAATCTTGAAAGTTGTAGTTTCTTTTCTATTTCTTTGTTTAAAAGTCGGATGCCAGGGCCTTCTTAAAACGCAGGGCCATACATGGATACGTCTCTCGCGTATTCCATGAGCCAGGTTAGATTGCTTGCTACGAGGAATTAAGTAAACAAATAAAAATCAGAAATAAAGTAGAGACATGCATTAAAAAAAAAATAACAAGAAATAAAAGGAAACTAAATAAGTTAATTCTGAACATAAATAAAACTAGAACTTGTTATGAATAAATATATCATTATCTATATACATGGAGGAAAAAAAAAACCCCTGTAATGGTTTTATGATTTGCTATAATATGAGTGAATTTTGTACATTTAAAGCGCATTGCCGTCATTATTTATGGAAACGACAGGTAATAATGCATAATTTCTCTACTCGCATTTATTTTTGGTGGATAAAGAGCACGCAATGGTCACCACCACTAATAATAACAAAACTAAATTTACCTACATTAAACTGGGACAAAATATAAAATATTCCACACGGAAGGTTTAAATTATTTTATGACTTTTTTTAATTTTAATTTTTATAGAAACAAATAATTATATGATTTTTTTGGTAAATATATATATTATAATTTAATTTAAGGCGCTTCAATATGTGTGGTCATTAGCGCCCGGAGCCTTCTCAGTGCACTGCCGGCCTCTGGACAGTTTTCTCTCGCTACAGACAACACTGTCCATCACCGAACAGTGAGCTGTAGAGGCTCTTAGAAAGAAAAAATCTAGGGTAGCACTGGACTCGAACCCGGGACCTCCACGTGGGAGTCCAACGCGCTAACCACTTAGCTAATCCCTCCCCTGGCAAATATATTGTTATGGGAAATATTAGTTTACTAACAATACTGCAACTGTAACAAATTTTTTATACGGATGGCTCGAAGACACAAGAAGGGGTGGGAAGTGCTATATATGTAGAAGGAATAACGAAAGTATGGACACTTCCCCTTCACGCTACAGTTTATACTGCTGAACTTTTTGCATTTTATCAGGCATTGCTCTATGCGAAGGAAGCAACGGAAGTTAACCTAGTAATATGTTCGGACTCGGAAAGTTCTTTGAAGAGTATTGAAAATAAATTTTCAAATGATCCCTTAGTCCATATGATCTATGAGCAGCTAAGAGAATTGCACAGATGAGGAAGAATTGCAGTATTTCTTTGGATTCCAAGTCACGTTGGGATTGAAGGGAACGAGAAGGCAGACGAAGCAGCGAGAGCCGCTGCTTCACAAAGACCGGATCTGAATATACGAATCCGACCAGAGGACCTGAAATGTTTCGTAAAGAAAGTTATGAATGAAAAATGGCAAAAGAATTGGGAAACTACAGAAGCCAAATTAAAG
>JAAEAF010005284.1:0-83015 GCA_011037195.1 Triatoma infestans | reverse complement strand
TAAAATTTATTTTTTTATTTATTTATTAAGAAATTTACACCAGCACTATTGTGCCATAAGTAAATATGTATACAGAGACAAAAATAAAATAAAATAAAATCCGAGTGGAGAAACTACCCAGTGGTAGCACTCCTAATCAATAATTCACTCACTGTCACTAGCACTGGCACTAGAGAGAATGTCTCGAGGCCACTGGCGTTTAAGCCGTCTAGGAGGGTTATCTGGTAGGGTACGGGATGAAAGGTGACGGGCTAGAGGGTTAGGATGTGAAGATAGGGTGCTGTGAAATTTTTTATATCTGAGTTTTATTACTTCTGGTAGGAAAGGGATATTAAGGTCGTTATGGATTGTTCGATTGGAGACATAAAAAGGAGCGTTGACTATTGTTCGCAGGATTTTGGATTGTAAGGATTGGATACGATGGAGGTTGGAACGCTTGGTTGAACCCCATAGGCCGTATGTCCAAATTGGTTTAATAAGTGATGTGTATAGTAGACGTTTGTTTTCTAGTGAGAGTTTAGATCTGTTGTCTAAGAGTCGTTTTAGTTGTCTGTACCGTGTGTTCATTTCTTGTCTTTTCAGTCGTGTGTGGGGGTTCCAAGTGAGTCTTTTATCGATGTACATCCCAAGGTAGCGTACAACATCAGAGGTTGGCAAAGGAACTTGATTGTAGTATATTGGGGGGGAGGAAGTAATTCTACATAAGGTGAAGGTGACATTGAGGCACTTGTTCTCATTGAGTTCTTAATCTTCCATTTTTGAACCAGTTCTTCAAAGTAGTGAGATGGTTCTGCATATTTCTGTGGGGTATTACTGGATCGGGATTTGAGGAAAGTATAGTAGTATCGTCTGCATAGGTGGAAAGGATGGTATTAGGATTAATTGGGATGTCTGCCGTGTATACCGAATACAGTATGAGGCCCAGGATGCTTCCTTGAGGAACTCCTGCTTCGGCCTTCTGGAAAGGAGAGGGGGAGGATCCAACTACTTGGAAGTAACGGTCGGTGAGGTATGATTTAAGGATGAGGTAGAGTGTAAAAGGGAGGTCGCTCTTAAGCTTCCAGAGTAGCCCAGGGTGCCATACTCGATCGAAGGCTTGCTTCACATCGAGAAAGATTCCCGAGCAATATTCTTTCCGTTCAAGAGAGGAGGCAATGCTGTCCACAACGCGATGGCATTGCTGGATGGTTGAGTGCTGTTTTCTGAACCCAAACTGGTGTTCAGGGGTAACTTTAGGGTTTTCAAGTAGAGGGAGAGTTGTTTAAATAGTAGTTTTTAAGGATTTTTCTAAGGATTGGTAACAGGCAAATAGGTCGATAAGATGTAGGAGGTGGTGAGGTCTTTTAGGTTTTGGTATCATTCGGATTATGGAAAATTTCCATTGAATTGGGAAGTACGTTGTTCGCAGGACGAGTGGTGGTTAGGAATATTATAGTTTTTCTAGGAAGGGAGCGTAGCATGTTGGAGGAGATAAGGTTAAAACCTGGAGCTTTTCGTTTGGGAAGGGTTTTTATTACATATAGTACGTCTGATGGTGTAAATGGTTTAGGAGGAAGAGGGAGAGAAAGTGTCAAGCTCTTGCTCTATATATGAGGTAAATGTGGGATCGTCCAAGTCGGGATGGGGAGTAAATACTTTAGTAAGGTACGACGAGAAGAGGAGGGCTTTTTCCTTGTCAGTTAAGGCCCATGAGCCGTCATCTCGACGTAGGGGAGAGGCAACGGTTTTGTAGGAAAGAATTTTTTTGTGGCATTCCAGAGTGAATTGTCGTCATTAGTAAGTGTCAGGGTGTAATTGGAATTGTTCGTCATGTAGTAGTTTTAGTTCTGTTCTCAAGAGATGAGCGAGTCGGTTGTAGCGATGTCTGTCCGATGGGTAGCGAGTGCACTGCCATTTGGCTCTAGCATGCCGCTTTTCCATTATCATTTGTCGGATATATAAAGAAGTTTTTTCTTTAACTGTCTGAGGTTTGTTAGTAGTGTCAAATCCAGGATCGAGGTTTGCATAGATAATGTGAATTGGTGTATGGCATTGTCTATGTCTTTTGCAGTTTTGAGTGGTAAATGTAAGTCTATTTTTGATCAAGTAACGATTGAAATAGTTTCCAGTCGACTTTACCAGATATCAGTGAAGGTTTAATAGGGGTAAGGAGCGGACTGGCGCTAAGTATCAAGGACGGGAGCATGATCTGATGAGAGGTCCGGTTCGGAAGAGATGTCATGGTAAAAGAAAATTTGTGATGTTACAAAGAAGTTCAGTATGTCGGGCAATTTTGATGTCGAGGAGGGCCAGTATGTAGGTTGGTCTTGGGATAGAAAGCTGTAGTTTTGTGATAGGAGTACGGTTTGCAAAGTTTGACCGCATGGATTTGCGGTTCGGCATCCCCACTGAGGGTGCTTCGCGTTGTAGTCACCACCAGAGAGGAACTTAGGACCGAGGGAATTGAAATAAGATATGAATTGTTGCTGGGATATAGGCTTATTTGGAGGACAGCACACGGCAGAAATGTTAAGGCGGAAGTTATATGTGCCAAAAGATACTGCAGATGATTGTATGTAATCTGTGGAGACTGACGGAAGTGGATTATGTGATAGGGAGGATCGGATAAGGATTGCCGCCCTTCCATGGGCTGTATTATCGGGGTTGTCTGTCCTGTACATTGTGTAGTCGTTTATATGGAAGTGTGATCTGCTTGTAAAATGTGTTACTGTGATGAGTGCAATGTCTATACGTTTGCTGTGTACTACTGTGTCAAGCTCTTGCCTATGGGTGTTCAAGAGAAGGACGGTTAAAGAGTTCTGTGTAGGTATAATCATGGGGCTAGTCTAGGAAGATGCTGGTTAACTAGGATGTTAAGGAGTGTGAAGAGTGGGGTTAGAAGGGATTGAAATTGTTGAAAGAAGGAGCTGAGGAACGCAGATAAATCAGAAGTGGTTGTTTGAAGAGGATTAGGCAGAGAAATAAAGTGTACTTGGGAGGGGTGTGGCTTCGAGACTTCTGAGTAAAGAGGTTTTCTTCTGGTTGATTGCTACTGCTGCTGCTGTTGAAGTTGTTGTTGCTGTTGAAGCTGTTCGTACTGTTGTTGATGTACCTGCTGGTATTGATGTTGTTGTTATAGTTGCTATAGTTGATAGTGTTGTTGTTGTGTTTGTGGGCGTGGCAGAGCTGTTGTTGCAGAGGCTGTGTGCTTTGGTAACGTTCCTGTAGCGTACTACTGGGTTTTTGACGTGTGATTGGTTGAGGCAGCAAAGGAAACATTGATTGACGTGTGATTGGTTGTAGGCAGTGGCGTCTGTTAGACATTGGACGAGTGATGTGAGTGTTGCTGTCCTCTGGCTCGCTCACTCTCTCTTCTAAGACGCTGCAATTCCTTGTGTATTTCGCAGCCTTTGTAGCTTGCAAAATGCGATCCCATACATAGAGCGCAAGTGGGAGGAATTTCTTTGGAAGTTATATCACAATTCTCCCACAGATGTGGTCCAGAACATTTCACACAGCGCGGTGCAATATGGCAATAAGTTCGAGAGTGGCCGTATTGTTGGCAGCGTTTGCATCTAATAATTTCCTTTGTTTTATAGGGCTCCTCTACTCTTATGACTGTATTTAACAGTCTCGTGACACGAAAAATGTCTTTATTTTTCGGATTTGATTCCCAATCTAAATAAAAGAGTGGCAAGGGGTAATTCTCAGTCGGATGTCTCATATTGGATATGTTTCTTACTTGAAATCCTAGATGGATTATTTCTTCTTTGATTTCGTCGATTCCGAAGAACGACTCTGAAAGCTTTATCGCTTTTAAGTTGATAACTATGGTATTCTATTCTATTTTCTTGCAGGTAGTGTACAAAATAAGTATTTTGCTGCGACAGTTTTTGTACCTATTAGGATATTTTCTGTACGCACTTTGCAGCTGAAACAGTCCTGGCCAATTAATGATTTCAATTCATTATTTAATTGAATGCAATTATTAATTTTATACACATAGATTGGGGGAGGTTTTTCTGACGATTCTTCATCTTCTAAGCCGACTTCTCGCAAAACATTAAATTTATTTGTTGTGGCAAAATCGGAGATTTTTATTCCATTTGCTGCTGCTGTGGTTGTTCTATTTGTTGAGTTTCAGTTATTTGTTGTTGAATTTGTATTTGTTGTTGTTGTTGTTGGGTTAGCTGTTGAGGTTGATTGTTGATGTGTTGCGTTTGTAGTTCTGACTTGTTAACTTCTTTATTCTGTGACATGTTTGGCGCTAAGCCTGATGCCAGTTGTGTAACGCCTAGTGCATTATTTGTAGCTCTCTGCCTGGTTAGGAGAGATGTAAAGTAGCTAGAGTAGGTAAAGTAGCTTGTTTTTTAGCTTTCTTTCTTTCCTGTTTTTTATTTGCAAGAGATAAGTTAGCTATCTCATTTGACCTTTTTGTATAGCTTTGGCAAAATGTCGTAGATTCATCTCCTGATGTTTCGCCTCCCTTGTCGGTACCACTCGGAGCCATGCTCAGAGTGAATACCAATAGGGGATGTTTTTAAGTTATATAATTGTTATTGTACCTTTTTCTTTCTTTTTTTTTTTAGTTAGAGTTCTAATTAGATAGAATAAATTTTATGCGTGATTGAAATAGCTAAGATGGGTGAATATCATACACACTGTCTCTATAGCTTTACTATAATATAATAAAATATTTAAAGTAATTAAAAATAAAAATAATTAAAAGTAATAAAAAAAAAAAAACTAAAAAAAACACTAAACAATTAAATGTAAAAAAATATTGAATATATATTACAAATTGATATTGGAGAAAAAGAAAGTTTTATATAAAACCACAAAAATTAAAAAAAAATAAAGATAAAACAAATAAATAAATATTTAAATAAAATAAGAAATAAGTCAACCATACAAAAAAAAAAAAAATTCAATTTAAACTATTTCTCTCTCTCTCTCTCTCAACGCAAAACAAAAAAAAAACTAAATAATAATAAAATAAAAATTGAAAGAATTTTCTAATAATTTGTGTATTTAGTTGAACAATAGAACTACGTATGTACAACAAAACAAAAGAACTTAAAAATATAAACAGTGAGGAGTACACGTGCGTTTGTATGGTTTGTAAAGGGTAGGAATTAATGTTACCATTTTTCAACACTAGAGTGCACTCATAAAGTATATTTACCCAACTGTTGTTTTTATAGTTTTCTTAATTATTAGCCAGTTAAATAAGTAAATGTTTAAAAAAATATTTGCTGTCAGAGAAAGTCGTTTGAGTGTTTCACACCAGATGTTTTATATCTTTTTTGATTCATATCACAATGGACTTAAATATAGATTACCAGTGATAAAGTATATATAGTGTTTATAGGGTATCTATAAAGTTTCCGGAAGTTTACAGGTACTGGGGAAGCTTGGGGGCAATATGGGGAACTGGTCAGGATTGTCACGTCCTTATTATAAGATATAGAAACACGTACAGTATTGTCTGTCTGAAACGGTCTACACTAAAGTCTCACTCACCCGCTCATTTTTATTGCCATACTGTCACGTTCTTACTTGAATTTCTATCTTAAAAAAATAATTACATTACTTTAAAAGTACTGTGTTATTTTATATACTTTTTATTTTTATTTTATATTTGTTATTATATTACGTCATTCTGCCGCCAACACTAATGAAAACTGCAATGATGATAGTAGAAAGGATAGAATCTCTTTCTCAACGAATGGTATAGGCCGTCATACTTCAGTGAGGATTCTTCAATCCCTTGGATCATAAAATTGTAATTACTATTTTTCTCCAATATACGATCAGTATGACCTTCCATTCTATTTATTGAATTTGATGTAATATCCTATCCTATCAATAGAATGAAGTATCATATCTGATTATAAAGAAGATTACCTGAGGGAAATTGTATAGCAACCTAAGTTTATTTTATTGTAAGACTAATTTTAGAACTTATGGGACACTGAAATCAACTTCTTTTGATTGATCTATATAAAAATAAATTATGATTTTAGCTTCTTCATATTTATTTTGAAATCGTTTAAAATAAACTTTTGAAAAAAAAAAAATTCACAAATATTTGATGAAATTTACATTCAGGGCCTGCTTAAGACATATACGCTAACGATGTGTCATTAACTATTAATTATATTAGTAATGATATTTCATTTCAGGTGATGCTAAAGACAAGCACTGAATGAACCCATGGCTGAATAGGACGCGGTTAGACTAGGATAATATGGTTTACAGATGGCTCTGTAGTGGAAGAAAGAAATGAAAGAAAATAAGAATTTTGAAAATAGTTTAGTGAAATAATTTTGTTAATTTTAGCTAGTTCAAACAGTGTATTTTAGTGAAGGGAAAAGAGCCAGGTACTCTAATTTAGGTCAATGCTACTAAAGAGACAAAGGGACAAGAAACGTTAGAATAAGACAATACACTCCCTCCAGACATACTAGCATAATTTGAAAAGATTTGAACTAAAACTTAGAAGGCATTTTTTCAACACAGTCTGAACTAGACATCCAACTAGAACACTTGATTCAGGAAACGCTATCGTAAATACAGTGCCAGTTATAGAGTTTAGCATTTATTCTAGATAAACAATTGATTTAATAAGCATACAGTTGTGATTTTGTAAAGTATTGAAATTCTTTTAGAAATGAATATATTTATTTCAAAAACAGTGGTGATCTCTTGATTATTTCATAATACTTCTTCCTCTATCTTAAACATACACACAAGCCCTTTACAAAACCGCCCACGCCACAAACTACTACAACACAACTACAACACATCACACCAATACATTTCAGCTCCAAGATGGCCTGCGGCGTTGCGATTGATATATATGTATATGGAAATTGGAGGTACTCAATAAAGTGACCTCTTGGGTATTGCACCACAGCATTCCAAGCCGAAATCCTTACGATTAAGATTTTTGCAGAGGAAAACCTGAGAATTGCTCTCAAAACCAAGGAGATTCTCATGTTTGGAAAACCCTTACCGCCCTCGGAACCATCTCATATCCAGATAGAGATTGTAGAGAATCTTTGACGCATCTTTTCCGGTACAATAAACTTCGGCTGGAATGGGTACCGTGACCGCTGGAAATGAGACCGCCGACCAACTGAGGCCAAGGAATAACGGCAAATATTCCGTTCAGATAATTTAAACAATATTAATAAACAATATCAGCATAAATAATAAAATTCTATATTATGATCTTTTAGGTTTCCGTGGCCATTTTCATGAAAAAACACTTGAGTTTCCGAGTTGAGATCGCGTCAGTCAGTGGTTTGCTAAAAACAGACGTTTAGCCGTTGTTGGAATGAGCCTCTTCAGGGTGTTATACCTTGAATGCCAATATGGCAACCAACTTACTGGCTTATTGACTTTCAGGATGTAACGGCCCAGAAGACACTCATTGCAACAAAGGCGAAACATCAGTTTTAGCAATCCGCAGACCACATCTAATAATTCAATTTTTTCATTTTTTTTTATTTATATTGATTGCAAAAATATGAATTGACCCAAGAGCTGGAATTATTAAAGTAAATTAAATTTAAAATAAACAAAATGTTGGTTGGCTGGGGCCAATGAAAAAAGAACTTTTTAACTTTAAAAGTCTATTTACCCACGTTTCGTACATTTTTGGTGTTCGTTCCTCAAGATCTACATGGAAAAAAAATCATAAATTTAATTTTCAACTACTTATCAAAATGTTTGCTATCATTTTGTTGCATTCTAGACATTCTAGTGCTATTATCAGTATTATGATAGCATAAAAAGCTATAAAAATGTAAATGTAACTAACATAACGTAATATGGTGCACATGCAATATCGTTGGAATTATATAATATGTATTTTGTCATTCATTTAAATATTTTTGCCATTATATTTTATATTTTATTATTACTTGTTTGTCCTTAATTATTAAATTTCTCGTTCTATAAATATTTCGATGTAATTTTTCTTTTTTCTATTGTTCTACAATCCAAATTTGTCGTTCATGATACCTGCGTATATTGTCGTGCCGTCAAATGGCACATTTTTATTATTACGTATTCTAACGTTTGTCAAACAAACTACTGCAACTAGTTGCTAAGTGGTGTAACGTTTAGATAAAACACACTAAACTTCTTACAATCCAGTTTATTGTTCAACAGAATAAATTACTAATAAATACCCTATAAACCAACAAAAGTTCTCTCAGTTGACTCTCTCTTCACTTTTTACAAGCACGCACTCAGTTTGTAACGAAGCTTTCTCTATTGAGCTGTTTTTCTCCTATTTATACCATTGGAGAAGGTTCTGGAAGTTTCTCGAACATCTAGGTGGCGGTAGACCGTGGGAAGCGCTGAAGAAAAATCTAGAGACGCCCTGCTAGCGCTTTCCAGCGGCCACGAGGAGAACTTGAGGTGCCTGCTTCATCCCCTAGCACTAGTGGCTGCATTACAGTATATTTATTCACACTATAGTTTTTGTTTAAATTCAAAGTTTAATCATTTCAGGTAATTTCATTTTTATCACATAAAAATGGCATATACTCGTATTTTTTTAACTTGCAGTTTCATTCATTTGTTCTCACCGTTAAAATTTTTTCAAAAACATTTCATTCTTTTAATTACTTAGTATAGCCATAAAACAATTCACGGAGCCAGTTGTAATATAATTTATTATTTGAACGTAATTAATAATTTCAAATTTATTTAAATTGGTTTTAATTTTAAGCCAAGAAAACTGCACCAGTAGGGGGGCACAATAGACCTCTTTTGTTTTTAGTGCACTATATCACAAAAGTAAAAACAAAAAAATAATCCTTGTACCTAGATTAGAGTTAAATATACTGCAAAGTATTGGCAAAGAAAATGTAGTTTTTGTTAAGCTCAATCTCTTAAACTCCTTTCAATCTGTTTCGTTATCTTATCCATCAATACCGTAATATAATATTATAGTAATTACAATATCTTTAACATAACATCCTTGAAGCCATTATGGGAAATATCAGGAACTATGCGAGGAGTTGGAGCAGACACAATCTTAGGCCTGCCCTCCGATATAATGACTCTTGGATACGACTTCCAAAAACCCTTCAATGTCTCGATACTAGACAGAGGAGCATGTAAGAACGGGCCGCCAATTTCAGGCGAATCTATGTGGTACATGGACGGATCTAGGATGGAGGAAGGAGTGGGAGCCGGCGTGAACGGCATGATGTAACATCTCGGTGAGCCTGGGAAGGCTAGCCACGGTCTTTCAGGCAGAGCTAGTCGCAATTATTAGATGCGCTGCCGAAATAAAAAGACGGGTAGTTCATAACTCCAGAATCGTCATTTATTCGGATAGCCAGGCTGCCCTGGGGGCAACTGACTCGTGGGAGATCAGCTCAAGGCTGGTGCGGGATTACCTAGGTGCACTCAGGGAAATTATTAGCCACAATAAGGTTTTCCTGGTCTGGGTACTTGGGCATTCGTTTCACAGAGGCAATGAGGCGGCAGATCGCGCCGAATGGCTCGGTAGGGTTCCATCGGAACTCTTATCGGGCCTAAACCGTTATGCGGCGTCGCAAGATGCCTCAGGAGTGCATCCATTAGGACATGGATGCACGATCGATCAAGAGAATGGTGTGAGCTAAAACCTCAGGCCAAAGGTAGGCGAAAACGTACATTTATAACTATTCGCCCAGGCTAACTGCAGAACTACTCCAACTACGTCGGATGGCCATAACGATAGCAGTTGGGGTTCTCACTAGACATTGTAGACTTAATAAGCACATGCATCGCATGGGCTTGGCAACGGATAGCCGGTGTAGGTTTTACCAGGGAGTAGAGGAAACAGCACTGCACATTTTGTGTCAGTGCGAGGGGCTTGTATGGCTGAGGTCTTGCCTCTTTGAAGAGATGAAATTGACTCCTGCAAACCTCAGTCAGGGAGGGGTCACTCTCCGGTCTAATAAGTCTATTAAGGCAAACAGGACTCGAGAGGGTGCTCTGATGGGAGGAGGTGCTCTTAACCGACCACCTAGGAACCTCCCCAGATTCCAAAGTTTAAATAAAGGATAGGACTGGTGAGGGGATTCAAACTTAAGGTGTGCCATAATAGACCCTTAGGGGTCGCAGTAGCGCAGGCTGAAGAGCCAAACCTTCCACAGAATCTAATCTAATCTAACATCCTTGAAATATATAGACTTGTATACTATCTTTTTATCCTGAAATTAAATAATCACTTTTCATTAAAATAACTATTTCCGGTAATATTTTATTTTACTTTCCTAAAAATCTTTTTCTAACGATACTTTGTTGTAAGAGATATATGAGATATCGTATTTAATAAATTATCTGCAGATGATTTCTTTACCATAGAAAAGTACTTTTAAAAAAAGGAACATCTTATTATAAGCTAAATAATGTTCAGCTATAAGCTAATTTATTTTAATAACCTATATTTGTGCACTGGTTAGTTTTATATGTAATATAATATATACGTATGTATATATCCAAGTTCTTTCTTATACATATTAAAGTAATAACTATGTGTAATTTAGAAAGAAGAAGAGCAAGGGAAAAAAATCTCTTTAGATCGTTTTTATTAAAGCCATCTCTAATTCTTAATCAAGTTTTTACTATGATCATTATTAAAATTATTTTATAAAAAATATCATATATAATAATAATAATAATAATAATAATAATAATAATAATAATAATAATTACTTATAAAATAAAAGTGTTAAAGAAATACTTAGGTGATGTTCAAAATTAGGCTGTAATTTCCTTTATATGATTACACATTATTAACAATGTTTAAAGTAGAAGAGCGAGCTTTACTGTTTCAGTCTTACGACTTTACAACCAATTATAGTTGTTAAGTAATTTTAAATTTTGTGTGTGTGTGTGTGTGTGTCTATCTATACACGTACAATATATAATTATCATTAAAGGTTTTATTGGTAATTCTTTTTTTTTTCTAAAATGAAAAGTAGAAGTTTTGATTTGATATGTTAAGTAATGGTAATTCACTAAAATTGCTGTATAATTTAAAAAAAAAAAAAAAAACAGCTTTTCATTTTTGATGATTATCTATTCACTTTTTTTCTAAGCGAACGTTAATAAGAAAATGAGGCATTTCATGATTTAATATAATTTATTGGGTTCATCATAAAAGTTTACTTATTTATGATTCTTTTTACTTCCGTTTTTTTTTTTTGTGACTGTTTTAAGAGGAAGTTCACTAATTAAGTTACATTTAGGAAAAGTACTTTTCATTGGAAATACACAAAAAGCGTTTCAAAATAATTTTCAGGATTATAAAAAAATTTATTGAAAGAAAAGTATTCAACTCGACGAAACTAGTGTTACTGCTTGAAGAAATAATACTTTTAAGAGAAACAGTTTTGATTTCGAGTGGATGTCCCTACTCCAGTGGACATGCGCAATGGATGCAATTCTATGCGTGTAAGTAAAGAGAGAGTAATAGTAGTAGTAGGAACCACGTATGTGAAAAGAGATCAGATTAACTTTGTCTTATGATAATTTTGTGTATTGTAAAAATTGTTATTTTAAATATTCCTATCACTCACATGTAACTGGGGGAAATTCTGTTAAAGTGTTTTAATACAAAATAAAGTATGGTATTCCAAATAATATTATAATATCAGAGACATTTTCCGTGGTAGCCTGCTTCATTTTGTGGTCATCGACCGGTTTCGGGCGTTCGCCCATCTTCAGGATGCATTTTTTAGACAGTGTGACAACACAGACTCGTACAGAGTAAACTTAGTTTTACCTTTTTACTCTTTTTTACCTTTTTATCCTTTAACTCTGTACGAGTCCTATGTTGAGCAAGATATGGTATGAAGTAGATTGTCTAGTTATGTATGACGTTTTCACCCATGGAACATTATAGGTGCCAAGAAAATAAACATCGAGTAGTGGAGGATGGGGCTTGTTGTTACAAATTTCATTTAACATTTTTTTTAGGCGCTGTATGTTGCACTCAAAATTGCTGAAAATTCATTAATTTGTTGTCTCATTTATTTCTACTAATTATATATTTTTTTGAGATTTTTCAAAAAACTCAATGAAGTAACATTTAAAAAATTCAAATACTATTACAAATACGTATACTGTAACAGTCGTGCCCTTCGGTGAGGCTTGTTGTTACACGCAGAAGGTAAGTTGTTACAATGTATTAAATACACATGTTTGAGTGTTTATTTTAAGGAATTAAATTGAAATATATTCAACAAACAAGTTAACAGAACTTTATTTTAATAATAATAATAATAATAGCAGCTTGAATATGATCGAAACATGGATTGTTACAAACTTAAATGCTTGAACATTCATTCTCTTTCTATTATCCCATCTCTATAAGTCCGAATTACAATTGTGGCAAATATATCTAGGGTCATTTTTAACAGATATTGAATGGGCCCATCTTTTTTACTGCATGCATTCAACCCAATTTTCTCCACCTTTTGATTGCGACCATGTTTTAAGACATTTCAGCCAGTCCTCATCTTCTTCGCCGGAACTTGATGATGGCAAATTATTTTTTTGATCCTTGTTCCTTTTACCCTTTTACTCTGTACGAGTTTGTGTTGTCACACTGTCTAAAAAACGCATCCTGAAGATGGGCGAACGCCCGAAACCAGTCGATGACCACAACATCAAGCAGACTACCACGGAAAATGTCTCTGATGCTTTCCAGCTCTGCGGAACCAACCACCACAACAAATAACGTTATAATAGTTCAGTTTCTATAATTATTTTATTATATCCATTGATCCCATTCTTTGAGAAAAATAGTAATTTTTAAAGTGATTCTATTAGATCATAATTTATATAAATTGGGATGTAATACTAGCATCATCATAGAAAAGAGGTTGGGGAGGGTGGGATTTGTTGTTTACAGAGCATGTTGTTGCAGTGTAATTTTTAAAAAAAATCGGCTGAGAGAAGCACTTCCTAAGTGGTCAAAGTTGAGAGATATGCAAGTGCTGTTTGTTGTAAAGTGCTAAGATTCTGTTGCACATGGGCGGCATTGTGTGACTTTTCTCGAAATATCATAGTGAAAGCTACATTATATTATTGAAACTGAAAGCTGTAATCTGAAAATTACTAAAGGTAAAGCTTTCATACTTATGCTATTAATTCATACATCCTAAACAATAATTTCAATCCAATATGGTTGCATTTGTATACATTTGACCTATGTGTTTACAGATTAATTAGTAAAATAGCGTCAGTGAAGTTAATTGTTTACACTTACTTGCACATTCTTAAACCAAATCACAGCAGATCGTACAAGAAATGAAGCCAAAAACGAGGAAAAAAACGAGAAAGTAGGCAATTCGAACAAAAAGAAAATCTGTGTCTCTAAAGCTGCGAACAAGGTTAAAAAAAAATAATTTGCCATCATCAAGTTCCGGCGAAGAAGATGAGGACTGGCTGAAATGTCTTAAACCATGCTCGCAATCAAAAGGTGGAGAAAATTGGGTTGAATGCATGCAGTGTAAAATGTGTTAAAAATGACCCTAGATATATTTGCCACAATTGTAATTCGAATAGAAAGAGAATGAATGTTCAAGCATTTAAGTTTGTAACAATCCATGTTTAGATCATAATCAAGCTGCTATTGTTATTAAAATGAAGTTCTGATAACTTGTTTGTTGAACATATTTCAGTTTAATTCCTTAAATTAAACACCCAAACATTGTAACAACTTACCCACCGCATGTAACAACAAACCCCACCGAATGGCACGTTGTTACAGTATGCACATTTCTAATAGTATTTGAATTTTTTAAATGTTACTTCATTGAGTTTTTTGAAAAATCTCAAAAAAATATATAATTAGTAGAAATAAATGAGACAACAAATTAATCAATTTTCAGCAATTTTGAGTGCAACATACAGCGCCTAAAAAAAAAATGTTAAATGAAATTTGTAACAACAAGCCCCACCCTCCCCTACTCGAAGTTTATTTTCTTGGCACCTATAATGTTCCATGGGTGAAAACGTCATACATAACTAGACAATCTACTTCATACCACATTCATCTTGCTCATCATAGGCCCATCAATAGTGTTCACAGACAGTATAGACAATACGGTGCCTTTCAGTTTGGCTAAATCTTGCGGAAATGATGGTGGAATGAATACTGTATTTTAACATGCAGCCCCCACAAGAAAAAGTCATACGGTTTAAACTAATTATGAAGTGTTGGCCACCTTTATCTGCACGTCTGATTCCAACGCCGCCTAACGAATGAGTGTGTGACCTACAGCGGTGGGACTCACTATACTATAAAATTTTTAATATCGTCTAAAGAAAGATTGTGAGAACTATAGCGATAGGATTCACTACTACACTATTTTGATTTGACGCTGCCCTAGCTAAATACAACTGTAGATCGTTCAAAAACAAAAACAAAAAACCTTGTTCAGTTCCTCTTTTCTATGATACTTGAGACTTGTTGTGGTAGGTTCTGTACTTTTCTTGCAATAAATTTTTACAATCCCAAAGAAAACCATTTTGAAAACGCCCTTGTATTGAGGTTTCTTAAGCACGAAGAAACTTTTTTTTTTTTAGAAACTGCTATGTTTTGTGTGTGAATGTGTGATTGTGTTTTCATGGGTACATGTTTGGCTGGCCTAATAACGGGATATTTCATTTAGTAATGTATATAACTGATTTTTTACGCTAGTTTAAGTTAGTGTAGTTTATGTTCTAGGAATTTCTGCCAGACATAAATTATGATTTGGCAGAATATTGCGTATTGGTTGTATTGTGTATGGGCACGGATGAGCGCAAGTTCCGGTACTACCCTCTAGTCGGGGGGGGGGGGGAACAAAAAAAAAATCATTCAGTCATCGCCAGGAATTACGGACAATCAGATTTTAATCAAAATCAGTTAAAATGAAAAATGTACTTAACTTTATTGAATGAATTTTTTTTTAGTTATTCCGAAGATTCATGAAAACGATTCGGATGGTTTTCCTCTAAACTTGGTATCATTACTACAACTATTACGTATTATGTATAGTAAAGGTCCTACAACGATTATTTCCAATAGTTTTCCAAGAATATTCATTTTAGAGAGAGTTTCTTGGACGATACTGGAGGTTAGTCATTCTAATAAAGCTATATAATTTCTTTATATAGTATGGCTCTTCTACCTGGATGTTAAATGGCTATCTTAATTTAAGTGTTATTTCTTTAGATTACACATTTCCTCTATTTATAATTAAATAATTAAAAGTATTGCAAATTGCAGACAGGACATTGTTCACACACTATAATTTGCAGATAATCAAATCTTAATTGCTTAGTATGTATGGCAGCCATACATGGCTCGCAAAATCATAGACGGGTTTTCTACGTGGAGTTTGTGCTTAAATGAAGAAAACAGCTTATATTACATGCTGGTTAGTCGCCTTTTAGATGTCTGTAATAGTACCGCAAAGATACAGCAGGGAGAAGAAAGGCCCTCTCTGGTTAACAGAGACTACTCTCTGACTTAGGCAGGCTAGAATGAGAGAACCTATGTATATAAGCCAGTGGGAATCTATCTAGAGGATCTATCATATACAACAACTCTACACCAGTCGTTGCATCGTGTCATATCTCTACTCTCATCATTCATTTTATCATTTTCATTATTATTATTATTAAAACTTTGTTTTTTGAAATAAGGGCTACTTTGCTTGAAGGGACGACAGTTCGACTGGTATTGAGGCTTTTTGCCAAAATTAGTGCGCGTCTTTTTTCGATTTTTGTTCTTACACTCGCGATTCCAATGGTTTCCTTCACAGAATTTACACGGCGACGGTGGTTCTGAAACTAAGTTTCTTTTTCATCGCGATGTTACTTCTTGGAATTTTTGTTTGCATTCATTGTGTAGTGCATACCAGCACAATGTCTGCAAGGCGATGGTGGTTTTACAGGCGTATCCGTCTCTTTTATTGCAAATATTAGTACCGCAAAGATAATGCAACCACAGCTGTGGTTTTACTATTGCACTACTATTACACTTATCATAGAATTTCCTTTTCTTTTCCCGGACAATTTCAGCCTGAGTCGAGTTATTACTTTCAAAACGGATCGTTGGTTCCAAGAGGTACGCTGCATTACTATCCTTTGTGAAGGAAAGACTATCGACATACCTTGCTGATCCGTCACCTAAAAGTAATGTAAACATCTGCTACATACTCTTAAAACATAACCGAGTTATTCACTCATGATTGTAGTGGGTATAAATGGAAATAAAATTCGTATATACTTCATTAGTGTCAGCATATCTCTCGTTTATTTAGTCAAACCTAATTTCTCTCCTCAAAAAACCCCATTATAATGTCCTAGAAGTCGAAACAATGAGAATCCATGTCTGCTCCGATATCTTGATGAGCAAGAACCGAAAATTATTGCTACTCTTAGGGTAGGCACAGACATGCAATTTTTAAGTTTTGCAATAGTTGCACAACAGTTTGATCGGCGAATGACGAAGTGCGCAGACATATTTGCAACTAAACCGTCTTGTGCCATCACCTTAGCACACATGCAATTAAACGATTCAGTTTTAAGATAAACTAAGTTCCAGTCAGAGTGCTCGGGCAGGCTGGTATTATAAATTGGTGTCTGCTTTGAATTTCCTGGATGAACTTTTCCGTTCAATCAGAATCATCTTCAAACTCTGAAATAACTTAATTTAATATAGTACTATTATTACTTTTGTTTTGAATATTTCTTTTTCTAATATACTAATAACTGTTCATTAAATTGTAAATAACTAAATAAATAAAACGAAATTTATAATAAAATGGTATTAAAGCAGTTTTATTAATAAAAGTCCGAACAAAATGAATTTCTTAATTTACCCTGTCGCTCTTGAGAAGACATCTCGCTTTGGGCACTATGTTCTAAGCTTGCAACTGTTTGATCACAAGTGTGCGCAGACACATTTAAACCTGTATGATACAAAACAATTGCAACTAGTTTAGTTTGTGACAAAGCACAAACTGTTTAGTTGCTTAAACTGACAATTGCACATCAGTTGGCATGTGTGCGCGTTATCATTTAACTGTGTAGGACTCATTTTTGCAACTAAACTGTTGCATGTCTGCGCTTACCCTTAAACTATCTGAAAAATAGTAATCACCATGGAAACTAAAACGAAGCTTTACTAAAAAAAACTTAAACCAAAAAAAATAGTGCAAGTTTATACAAAACAAAAAAAAAAAAAATCGTTTAGCCGGAAATGCTATATTACAGAATGGTTTCTGAGTTGTGTGTATATACTCGAAAATTGGTATACCAATGAAACTTGGTGTATGAAAAAATTATATTTTTTTGAGTGAATTTTATTTTTGAGCGTATTATTATTATTATTCACAAAAGGGGAGCTACGCTATCCAAAGCCCCCTCGGGCCCATATAGCTACCCCTAAAGAATACCTACCACTGGGACTAGAATGAAAATCCAGGCCCAGGGTTTAACCATCTAAGTTTCACAACAGACCGAACAAATCGGACCAAAACCTTAAAAGGACACAGCTTAAGATCCTCTACCGACATCCTATTCCGGCCGAAGTTCCTAAACCTAATCTCCTCACAACCCAAACAATTCGTCATCAAATGCATGGGTGTTTCCTCCTCAGTTTCACAAACTCTACAAAAAGGGTCAGGCACAAGTCCCATTATATAGAGATGTCTCCTTAAACCACAATGCCCAGTGAGGAATCCAACCAGATACCTGAGGGAGGTCCGTGAAAGACATCGGACCCCACTACTCAAAGCTCCGCCCGGACCCCCAATGAGCATTTTAGACTGCCGACAACCCACTGCACTCATCCATAAGGATGAGTGCTGCGAGGTCATCCACTTCTGAAAGCCACTTCAGAAGACACACCAACAGCAGGCTCTGGACCAATGAAAGGGAGAGAGGCACCTAATTTGGCAAACCTATCCACCTCCTCATTACCAAAAATTCCCATATGACCTGGAACCCAGACCAGAAGCACATCCTTTAATGAAGAAAGATCTTCCAGTCTTTTAGAACATTCCAACACCAATCTGGAAGTGAAGACACATGAGTTACGCGCCTTCAACGCAGCCTGGCTGTCCGAGCAGATACAAACACCTTTTAAATTAGTGTTACGCACCCTCTCATCCAAAATACAGCAAAGAATTGCATAAACCTCAGCCTGGAAAACGGTGGCCCACTCACCAAGAGGCGCTACCAAATGATCTCCCGTCTCAAAATAGACGGCAGCCCCAGACCTACCATCCATCCTGAAACCGTCCGTGTAGCATCGGAGATAATTCTCAGGAATCACACCAGACGGATCCAGGGTTAACCAATCTTCCCTAGAAGGCAACCTAACCCTATAGCAATGACCAAAGACAAAAGTCTTCAAATTCCTATCAGAAGGGAAACCTGTAATGGGAATCCTTAAAAGCATCTCATGATAAATGGTAGAATGACCATATCGCTTATTTTGAGCGTATAGTTCGGATATTATATGAAGGCGAATGATTTCAATGGTGTATGAAAAAGGGAGGGGGATTTATCTCTTATACAAAGAATATAATAAAAAAAAATCTTAAAAAAAAGAATTCAGAATCCTACTATTGTAGTTTTGCAATAATATTCCATTTTTATTAAGTAACCCTGAAGATGAAGTGATTTCTGTATCAGCGTATAAATCTTCCACTATTCATTCTCTTTCTACGTCATAAGATTTATTTTTTGTTTGTTTTGTTTTGTTCTTTTCATTCTTAATCTTGTAAAAGGTATAAAAGAATTATTGAATTTAATTCAGTGTTACAATGGAAGCAACTGAAAAAAGTGTCTATAGAAGTGTGCAGTATTGCTTTGAAGTTCGTTGATAGAAGACAATAATAGTTTAAAAGAAAAAAGTAAAAAAATGGCCGCAGCAAGTCGCCTAAAGCTATATATTAAGATTGTTGAACTGGTAAAAACACCAGTGAATGGCCAATGATTTTTATTTTTATTTTGAAAAGAACCTACCTTCCTGGTAAGAGTTGATAGCCGGTTAGGGGTAGGGGGCGTTGTGGAGTGGATAGACAGAAAGAAAGGCAGATTAAGATATGACAGTAAGTTTTTTGGCTGCTGTTTTTTAGCTTCCCCTGTATTTATCTTGTTCCCCTTTTTTTTTTTCTACATCTTCAAGACTGGGATTTAAAGAAAGGAAAAGATTTCTTTTTAGTTTTTTTTATCTTTCTCTTTCACTCCATCTCTCTTCTGTGTATTCAGAAGGGTTGTCAGAAACATTGCTGCAGCTATGACAGTTCCCACAGTCCCACAGGTCCAAAACTGTACAAACCAGAGCTGTCTCTCACTTACCCTATCAACAGGTAGCACATCTGTCTTCTGCCAACACTAAACAACCATCACCCTATTATTATCACCACAATATTAAATGTTTGGGATTTTGTAACAACAAGTTTATATTTTACTTTCTATTATTGTTGGTAAGATGGAAATTATATTGCAATCGTGCAAAAATTTCGAAATATGTAATTCAACATCCGTATGTATGTGGCCGCAAAACTCGAAAACTAGTCGATGGATTGACTTGAAATTTTTACACAACGTTGCATTTCTATATAAGAGTGTTTGTATATACTTTTTGTATATATGTTTATATATACTTGTGGTCAATGTGCTTTTTATATAGTGCAGAAATTTGGTCCCCTCCATATACTGAAATAGTTGAAAGGGCGCAGGTCCGCTTCATTAAGCTTCTTTTGAATCTGCCGCGTTCCACTCCTGATTTTTATGTCCGCCTAGAATCTGGTAGGATCCATCTGAAATTTAATGTGTTCAAACGGCTGCTGGGCTGGTGGAGGAAATTACTTGTTATATGAGTAATGACCGCCTCCCCAGAATGTGCTATGATAGGCTTTTGCAGCTAAGCGATAGCAAAAAGATGCCCTTTAATTGGGTTACTGAGTTTAGTACCTAATTTATTCGAGATTGGGGCACAGGATGTCTGGTTGGCGCAAGACTTAAAACTGCTTTGTGATAATTACTCTACCCTAATCGAAGCGTGTAGAAATAATCTTTTAATGGAAAGATATCTCTAAGGCAGAGACTTCTCATTACAATATGTATTTTAGAAATAGAAGTACCTTAGGATTGGGAGAAGAGTATTTACTGTATAATATACATATAAATAAATTTAGAATATTTTGTCAGTTGCGGTTAATGGGAAAGAAGGTTAATAGGCTTTTTTTATAATGGGACAGTTTATAAGTTCTCTCCAGAGTCGATTTGCCCATTGTGTAATTCGAGTAGTTTGGATAGCTTTGAAGATTTTGTTTTAGAATGTAAATTATTTAATAATCTCCGGAAGCTCCATATTTCAGAATATGTTAGTGACGTCTTAGATGTGAATTTAATATTTTGTAACTTGTTGGTACCAGAGTCAGTTTCTAAAATCAATAACATTTTCTATTATATTTCTAAGGCCCTCAAATTAAGAAATGTTGTGTTAAATCTTCCTTAGAGGCATATCTCTGTGTATTTATATTTCTAATACAAGCTGAAAGTGTGACAGCTTGTTAATGTTATTTCATTACTTTTTGGTTTTTATTTTCCATTCTTAAGGGGAAATGTTTCTTTTTCTTTTGTTTTTGAATTTGGTTAAACTTAACATTTTGTAAAATTTTCTTTTTGTTTTTTGAAGTATGATGTTATTTTATTATGTATATGTTTTATAATGTACTACTCAACTCTTGCTAAAAAATTATATTTTATGAGCAATAAAAAAAAAAAATATATATATATATATACTTTTTACTCCGAAGTTCCCATGAAACGGGAAATTCCGAGCGTTTCGCGAGGTTGGGCAGAAATAGACGGACGCAGACGCGTTGCGATCGTGGCGCGCTCTCTGAACCTTTTTCTCAACTACTTATATAAGTACCTCTCACCGCCACCAGTCTCGAAATACCTCACACCAGTCTCGCGCAGTATTAGTAGACAAGCTATTTCCAAGCATCGAAACAAATTATCAAAGTCACGTATGGTTAAACGGAAGAGACATTCTCCCGGCTAAAAATGTCGACGTACTCGATATGAACAATATCATTCTAAACAGAATCGCAGGTGAAGCAGTGACATACAAATCCATTGACACTCCGTGATGGACCAAAGTGTAGTTGTGAATTTTCCAACGGAATTTCTTAATTCACACGATGTTTCTGGATTACCGCCTCACATTCTAAATTTGAAAATTGGAGTGCCAATTATATTACTCCTAAACATCAATCAGCCAAACTTATGCAATATTGTACACGACAGTAGTTAAATAATTGATGAATAATCTAATTGAAGCAACAATTCTTATTGGACCTCATAAAGCTGAATACATACTACCACTTATACCGACAGATATGGCGTTCGAATTCAAACGACTTTAATTTCCAATAAGCCTTGCGTTCGCTATGACTATCAATAAAGCACCAGGACAATATTTGCAAGTGTGCGGTTTGAATTAAGAAAACGAATGCTTCTCTCATGGGCATTTAAATATCGCATGCTCCAGAATCGGTAAACCATCTGATCTTTATGTTTATGCAGAAAACGGAGAAACAAAAAAATGTAGTCCAATCACTAGCTTTACAACAAAAAAAGACTTTCAGTTAAAAACATTTTTTTCTTTCTTTCCTTTCAGTTCACAGCAACGCAATGTAGGGTATTAAATTGAATGATATGTTTTCTTGCTGAATCTATGTTAACTAGAATACTTCTATTTACTTTGCTAAAAATCAGACTGAGCCACAGCGAAGATGGGCGGGTTTAGCTAGTATTAAATAAAATTAATAATAATAATATTAAAATATTTATTTAATTAATATTTAACGTGTACTGTTTACAGACAAAATAATAAACAATACTTTTTTATTCTTTGGCTAAAATTAAATAAAAGAATTGCAACTAAATAAGTGTATTTTGTATCAGAGAAATTTTCTGTGATAGCCTGCTTCAAATTATTTATTTGAGATATCATTTACTAACAACTATTTGCTGAATTATATTGTTTGGAATGAGGAACGATCTTTGGTTTTTATTTCAAATTTTTCGAGTAATATCAATTGAGAAAATTTACTTTTTTTTAAATATTTAATACTAACACCTATCTTGATAAACCTATAAAAAATATTTGTTTTATTGTATATTTTTATTCTATAAAAAATAATATTATTGAATAAAAATTAAAAAAATTTGCCGTTAAAACACCTTTAACGAACACAATAAAAAATATTTTTCTATTTAATATAACCTATTGCATACAATTTCAATCTACGCTGCCCGGCAAGCAACTACTATTGCACTAGTTAGGTAAACAAAGCTTGTCGGAAATAATCGAATGTGACCATTTTTTTGACACTACGAATTGGGCAGCGTCAACATCAAGCAACGGTTGATGAAATAATTCCTTTTTTTTGAAAATGTATTTATTAATGGTATTTAAATTATAATTATGCAATGATTGTTATGTTATATTATCTTTGTGTATCAACTAGATTTGCTCTGTGCAAATCTATGTTTATATCGCACTGTTTGACAAACGCATCGTGAAGATGGGCGAACGCGCGAAACCGGTTGATGACCATAAAAACAAGCAGGCTATCACGGAAAAATGTCTCTCTGATGCTTTCCAGCACTGCGGAACCAACTACTGCAACAACTATAAATTTTGTACAAACTTATAATTTTTACTAAAGGTTTATCTTAGCCCGTAAGGGGTATGTGTTGGATGCAGTTACATGGGGAGTGACCCCAAGGGTTACCACAGCTCAGTACTCCATGCACTTCGTCAGAACAGTACACAATACCCTTAAACTACATAGACTCTACACTTTACAGACAAGGACAAACACAGTACATACACTAGCGTCTCCGTTCCTAGATAACTGGTGTAAGCCAAGAAAGAAGGAAGGGATTAGCTCAGTGGTAGCATACTGGACTAACAACGCGGAGGTCCCGGGTTCGAATCCAGCATGCTGCCCCTAGATTTTGGTGTTGGAGGCCGGCAGTTCACTGAGAAGGCTCCGGGGGGGGGGGCACAATAGATTTTTCAGGTTGCAATGCGATAATCCCTTACTACAATCTACATCTACCCAAACGTAATGTCAATAATAACGTGCTAAGCCGAATGTGGAGTAGTTAAACATAGCTGCAAATCAAAAGTTATCAGTGCAAATGTTATCCCTATTCTTGTTTTTTTTTTAGTTCGTTTGTCTATATGACAAATTGTATCTGTCTTTTTTTTTATAATAGAAAAATCAGAACAATTACTAAATCGCACGTTCGTTTGACATCAACAAAAATTTCATATCAGAAGAGATGTTATTAAAAGGATATTTCAGCTTCTTTTAATATAGAGATATTTTTTTTTTTTTTTATACAGACACTGATTATTGATAATTTTTTCCACCCATATTTACAGGATTCCAAAATATTCGGTTTCAAAATTGACGCATTTTCCTTCGATACTTTATCTTGCAGCAATAAGTGAAAGTAAAAATTTGATCATTACTGGAAGATGCGTTTCCAAAATTTTTGTAATACTTATTGTTTCGTACACATTTGTCATAAACAATTTTTTTTTTTTTTTTTGGAGGGATTTTATTTAGACGGTGCATTCTAAAAATATATAATTTAATAACAACTAAAGAGATATTTCAAAAAAAAAATTATCTTTAATTAGGACGAGAAATTAAAAATACTCTAGCTCATTAGATATTTATTGAATTCGGGGATTTCCCCCTTCCAACTACTGCACTTTAAAAATACAAGCAATAATGAATAACTGAAATTAATGGAAGTAAAACTGTGACGTAATTGTATTTATTCTAATATTTTCGCCCGTAATACTGTTATATATCAATTAAGTATTCGAAAATGGTATACCAATCCAATATATAAAATTTATTGATTTATATTTTGGAAAAAATAATTAACTTCTAGAATGGCATACAATGTACATTGATTGTATAAATTTTAAACAATGATGTCATGCAGAAATAGCTTTTCTTTTTTTTTATTATCTATTATGGAAAAAATGGAATTCTAATCGTATTTGCTTATATCACATAAGGAATTATTTAGAGTTATTTTTATTTTTAGTTCTCCGGAACTTTTTTTTTTTAAGGCGCATCAAGATCTGTAGTTATTGGCATCCGAAGCCATGAGTACACTGCCGGCCCACAGACAATGTTCTCTCCATTAAAAAAAAACACTGACCATCACCGGACAGTGAGCTGTAGAGGCTCCTAGAAAGAAAAAATCTAAGGGCCACTCTGTCTAGACTCAAACGTATTACATAGTACTGAGAAGAATATATTCAATTCTAGGAAGTCATAAAAAAAAAAAAACCTATGACGCAACAGCCCAGGAAGAGCTAAGGCTTGCCAGACGGCGATTTGAATAGGACGCGTGTGGTAAGTACGCCACAGTTCCCAAGCCGTTTAGTTTCGGCCTTCGCTATCTAGGGAGCTACTAATTGTAGCTTCCCACTTTTTATCACGATGCTGGGTCAACACCGACTTTGCCTTCGCGGGAATCGAACCCTGAATTCTTGCAGGCAAGGCAAGTGCACTAGCCACTAGACCAACGGTGTAAGGACAAGGAAGACATAATATGTTTGTAAAAATTTGTTAACCGAAACTGTATTTTCTCTTACAAATCACTAGAAAAGTTGCAGCGAAAACATTAATGAATAAGGTTTTTCTTTGATTCAGTATCTTTTCAAGATTTTCCCGTAAACAATTTCCTTTACTACCTCAAACAACCCTCTCTCCAAGAGACTAAATTGCCGCTAGCCCTGCGAGTACCTAATTTTAAGTTAACATTTCTTGACAGCTAATAAAATGTAATAAAAGGGAGAACCTCAATTGGGAAGCATCTACCAACAGGTTTTTCCCTCCCTGTATTAAGTTACTTCATCATCGTATTCATTTGTTATACTGAGTATTTAGATGGAATTTCTTTATATACATATGAAACAATTTAATATGTTTGTATATATATGAATTTCTTAATATGTTTGAAGACAATTAAGATTAAAATGCAAGTTAATTAGACGTTTGGTATAATATGTTTCAGAAGGAATGAAATTAGTGAGGAAGGGTTGTTGAGAAATAAACTAGAACGAATGCTTAACACTGTACAATAAAATCTCTATATAATACAAAACTGCCAGGACTTTACAAGTAAATAGAAATTAGGTAGCCAAAGATTTAGACTGAAAGTAAAAGGAAAGGTACTAGTTGGTGGTTGACGCGTTATAACTGCTGTATAAACTGTTCTAAAGACTCCTTTTGTAGGGCTAGCGCAGCTGTATATATACAGAGTCTCCCACTCTAGTCTGGTCTAAGTAGCGAATGAGATTCTCAATTTTGTGTGTGTGTGTGTGTGTGTGTGTGTATATCTCTCTATTCTGCGTTAGATCCCTCTTTTCGAATCCTATTACATTTGGTAACAGATATTTATTTATTGAATCTTCCAAAATGACTTAATTCTCCAAATATGTTTATTTTTTTATTTATTTTATTTATTAAGAAATTTACACCAGTACTATTGTGCCATAAGTAAATATGTATACAGAGATATGTATAAATTAAAATAAAATGCGAGTGGAAGAACTACCCAGTGGTAGTACTCCTAATCAATAATTCACCCACTGTTAGCAGCACTGGCACTAGAGAGAATGTCTCGAGGCCACTGGCGTTTAAGCCGTCTAGGAGGGTTATCTGGTAGGGTACGGGATGAAAAGTGACGGGCTAGAGCGTTAGGATGTGAAGATAGGGTGCTGTGAAATTTTTTATATCTGAGTTTTATTACTTCTGGTAGGAAAGGGATATCAAGGTCGAAATGGATTGTTCGATTGGAGACATAAAAAGGAGCGTTGACTATTGTTCGCAGGATTTTGGATTGTAAGGATTCGATACGATGGAGGTTGGAACGCTTGGTTGAACCCTATAGTTCGAGGCCGTACGTCCAAATTGGTTTAATAAGTGATGTGAATAGTAGACGTTTGTTTTCTAGTGAGGGTTTAGATCTGTGGTCTAAGAGTTGCTTTAGTTGTCTGTACAGTGTGTAACTTCATTTATAATTAAATCCTATGGAAATTGTTATTTATAAAAGGTGTAAATTATTTCTTAAAACAAACTGTATTTTTGAAAATAACATTCGTTTTCATGTTAATCCATCCTGACGAAGAGTAAAAGCCGTGTGCTTCAATTTACATTTTAAAAGGGGTGAATAAAGGAGAATATAAATAAAAAATTTTAAAAAAGAGGGAAAAAAGTGTATATATTATTAAAAAAAACAAATGTAACAAAAAAAAAAAAAACGTCATTATGTCCCTACACTATTGTGTTGGTTATAACTACAAAAATGAAAAATGCACTTGTTCATTACTGTTGCTTTTATAAAACAGAAAACTATTATAGTACAAGCTCGATTAGAAGATGAGGGCGAGAAAAAGTGGTGGGGGATAAACTACTCAACAGATACGTTACAAGATGGCTACTACTAACTTTTATATATTTCGCTTTTTTCACTGCTATTACCGTTTGGCTAGCTGGACGGGCCGGGAGCTTACATTTTGTACTCACTATTAATATTAGTATAATCCTCACTATTCCACTACTACCACCAGTAGTGATGCAAGCATGGAAGAACCAACATTAGCCATCTAATCATATGCTCATGGCATTATGGAAAATTTCAGCTCCCTTAACATTATCTTCTTATATTCTTTCCGTGTTATAATATCATCTTGAATTAATTTATGATGTCATAAAAATTTGGAAATGTGTAGAATTTTAATGAAATATAATTGACTATCTTTTCTACCTTTTTCGGTGCCCAAAATTGTTTGCATTTTCTTCAACATCATTGGGAATAGGGATCCTAATGAAAAATAGTGCAAAATGGTTTTTCCAAACTTCTCTGTTTTTTTTTTTATTCGATGTACATATCGATATGGTGTCAAATTTTTCAATTTCAATATTGATGATGTGATGTTCTTATCACATTATACCAATAGATCCCTTATAACCGGCACTGATAACGCCACATTGTCGCCACTTCTTCTGGGCTAGTCATGATGGGAAACAAACTCCGAAGTTCCCAAGCTTCTCCCATCATATCAGGATTTACTACTTAAAGAAGTGCAGACGTTCACAATAAAGAATTCTATCAGGAGTCTAAGGGTTCACATCACCGCGTAATATAAGTTCTACGACCTTATATATAAACTGCTGGGTAAAAGTATTGCATAAATTTCAAAATATTGTAGTTGAAGTTACAATCTATTACTGTATTTTTTTTTTTTTTATGGATTTGTTGTAATTGGACTCTCCTCTTGCTCTGATAATCCCACCAAGCTTCCTCGGCATTAAAGCAATGAGATTTTGAATAATCTCTTGTGAAATCCCATTCCCTTCTTCAACAATCGCTATACGTATCTCCATGATAGAACTGAGGCAATCCGGGTGAAGCCTAAGACGTCTTCCAATAGTGTCCCAAAGGTGCTCTAAAGGATTTAGGTCTGGACTTCTCGGTAGGGAAACTAAACGATTAATTGCAACCTCTTGTAGATATTGCAGGACAACTCGAGCAGTTTGCCACCTGGCGTTTCTTGAATAAAAAAAAAATATTATCACAAAATTCTTTCGACTAATGGGACGAAATATTGCTGAATAATCTCCTGAAGACACCTCTGGGCATTTGATGTACCAGTCTCAACAATGTATAGGTCTGTACGCCCATCAGAACCATATGCCTCCCCATACCATAATCCCACCTCCACCAAAACTCACGTTTGGAGAGAT
Organism: Triatoma infestans; assembly: GCA_011037195.1. Taxonomy (NCBI): domain Eukaryota; kingdom Metazoa; phylum Arthropoda; class Insecta; order Hemiptera; family Reduviidae; genus Triatoma; species Triatoma infestans. The sequence goes on along the minus strand of JAAEAF010005284.1, from coordinate 55,146 downwards.
ATTAACATCCTTGTCGCCTCCATACTCTCACTTTTCTATCTACAGAGAATAGAGTGAATATCGATTTGTCTGTGAATACAATACGTCTCCAATCTTCTACTGCCCAATTGACGTGTTCTCGAGGTTATTGAAGTCTGGCAACTCTGTGGGCTCAGGAAAGAAGAGGGCCACTAGCGGCTTTCCTGGAAGAACGTTCTTCTAAGTACCCTACTTGAAAACTGGACATCATGGAAGAAGCGATCAAATATCGTAATTGATTACTAGTGACAAACCTGTTCCGTAAGACATTCAGCTGAATGAATCTCTCATCAGTCCGGGTTTTACTTCTAAGGCAGCCCGTAATTTACTGTCGGAAGTAGCTACCAGTCTCCCTATGGCGTGCTAAAATTCTTTAGACTTTGGATTGACTCATTCGTACCCTTGAATAGCTTGATTTAGCTATTCCTCATGTAATGTCACCACACGTGCAATTTCTTCCGAATAACATTACCATGAAGAGGCATGTTAAGAACAAAAAACGAAAAGAAAAAGGAACTGATAAGAAAAAACTAAACAAAAATGTGTAGGAGAGAGAAATTACCGGCAACAGTGAAAGTGAAGAACTGGAATTATTGTATTTTCAAGAGTTCAGAGAATTAGTCATTTAAAAACATGAACAAATGGTTCTCTTTGGTTCAGAGTTCATTTACAACTATTGTATAAAAAAAAATACAGTAATAGACTGTAACTTCAAATCATATCATTTTAAAAGTTTATCCAAAACTTTTGTACAGCAGTTTATAATGTAATTGAGCAAAAAATATGTTTCTAAAATCTCCAGTTTGACCGGAAGTGTCGATGGATTTCCTAAGATTTTCTTCACTTTCTCTTACTCCTAGTAAGAGAAAATATTAAGATCGTGACAAATTTTCGAAACTAAACTATAATCTATACTATAATTCGAGTATTGAATCGATCCTAAAATAACTAGTTATACTAATTCATATTAATCCAGGCCTTGATAAGAATATGAGTATATAAAGGACGCCACTCATTTTCAATTGAATACATAATTCAGTTCGTAAATCTATCATGTAAGTCAAACGAAAATTCTAACAAAAGAATACTTTCTAAAAAAAATGATGTTTTTTTGGAACCACAAAAATTCAACGATTCAACGAAGAGGAAAAAAAGGCAAGTTATGTTTTGAGGGGAACGATCTATCAGCTATCTTAGTTACTTAACTGATATTATTTGTGTCATAATAATTATTTCTGTGTCATTTCTAAATCAGGCAGCTAAATCTCACTCATTGACTCATAAGTTTATCTTTTTACACATGGCCAGTTTCAAACATGGAACAAATCAAGCGTAAAGAAGTATTAGAAAACGTACAACATCAGACTCCCTAAATTCAAACAAATATTCTGTTTTATTGCATAATATTTAAAAATGAACTATAACATTTCGAAAATCTGATTTTTTAGCTTGCAATTAGGCGATATTGAAATAGTTTAGTCTTAATTATTGTAATCAAGTGGTCTCTAGTTTTATAATATTGTTTTTTTTTTTATAGTCCATTCTTTATTAAACCTTTATTCTTTATAGCACGAGATCTGTAAGTAGATTGTTGTAGGGGATTATTGCACTGCGACCTGAAAGATCCACTGTGCCCCCCCCCGAGCTCCAATGCACTGCCAGCCACCAAGAAGCGTTCTAATTTCATATCAATTTGCCCATCATCGGACAGTGAGTTGTAGAGGCTCCTAGGAAGAAAAAAATCTAAGGGCAGCATGCTGGATTCCACGTTGCTAGTCCAACGCGCTACCACTGAGCTAATCCCTTTCTTCTCCCTTGGCTTTCGCCAATTTACTAGGGTCTGATACCCTAGTTTGCGTACTGTGTTTTTCCTTGACTGTAATGTGTAGAGTGTAGTGTTTAAGTGATTGTGTACTGTTCTGATGAAGTGCATAGAGTATTAAGCTGTGGTAACCCGTGGGGTCGCTAACCCTCAAGTAACTGCTTGCAACAGATACCCCTTGCGGGCAATCTGTAACAGATTTAGGGTATTGCTGTTGGAGAAGTCAGGAAGCTAGGAGCACCGCCGGAGAGTAAAAGTAAATTAGATAAAGAGAGTGTTGTAAAGAGATGCATAGAAAAATTAGACAAAAAGTAGAAAACATTAAAGTAAAAACCGTCACTTAGATCGTTATTCTATAATACTTTTTTATTTTATTTTTTTATTTAACCTACATTGGTGTTTGTCATTCAACAGCGTGACTACTAAAGATTTCTACTATTTCGTGTAAATAACTACTAGTTAAATCTCAAATCAAGTTTGCGTTTAATACAACCATCTGCTTTGGTGAAAATACCCAACTACTATTTACTAACAATATTGAAAACAATCTGAATGTTTCTAAAATATACAGGGCACAAAAAATATTAAACAATTTAGAAAAGTTAATATAGTTTTATTTTATTATTATCATCATCATCATGATAAGAAATCTGAACATTTTCAATGTGATTAGTAGTAATTTTTTTTTCAGATAACCAGCTATCATCATCCCTTATTTGAAGTAATAAAATATGCCATCGATTTAAGTTACATTTTTTTACGTTTATCAGGATTATTCATCTGACTATTGCAAATTATGTCAAAAATACTGTAGAAATAATAAATCACTAAGTATTATTTTATTCTCTAGAATCTAGAATTTGGAAGCTTTGTAGAAAAAAATTATTCGGAAGGGGGTTTTTAGCTTGTTGTTTACACAATATTCCACCTACTTGCAGCGGTAGGAGATATTTTATAAAAAATCCAACCACCCCCTAGGGTTTTACAGTCTTTATAGGAGGAGGCAGATCAACTTCAAGCAGTTAACAAATACCAACCTTCAATCTTAAAAGTTTCATCAAGCTAGCTACACTAGGAATCTATCATTAAAACAAGCAAGAGTTTTAACCTTGTCTCTTCCAATGACACGCAACAGACAATGCTACCTACCAACTTCTATATAAAATTATATTTTTCTGTGTGTGAACAAATGATTTCAAAAACAAAAAATTCGCAGTGAGTTGAAACTTTGTAATTCTGTTTAGGGACTACCAATTACACACCTACACACAAACACACACACACACACACACTCACACACAATACATTTCAGGCAAAATCTATCAACTGGAATATTATTCAATAGTTTATTCAGTTTTTGCGATTTTCTCAAAAATGGTCTCAGCGATCTTTTTTTAACTCCACCTACTATCTACCCACATAAATGCCTATTAATTTTATTTGAAACATTTTCTTTTTTTTTAAGTGTTTTTTGTTAAAGTGTTGTTTTTTTTAAAAACAGTTTTTTGAAAATTTAATGTTTTCAGTTGTTTTTTTTTTTACAATTAGTCCATATTTTCTCCATAAGATTTTATTTTGGTTTCAATTTTTAAATCATAATCGGCAAATAACTTTTAAAATGCAATTATATTTACATTGCAGAATACCACCGATTATGTTATAGTTTTAGAAATCCAGATTGCACCAATATATCTCTACACAGTAAAGCTCCATCACGATTATTTAGTTAAAGTTTTTAATCTCCTAGAAAATAGATATCCTAAGCTTTTGGCACTTGAGATTATTAAGAGAAATATTTACTGGTATCGGGACCTACAAAATACTAATAATTGAAATGTTTTTGGTGTGTTGTGTGCTGGTAGCTTGTGTAGCACGAGCGATTTAGTAAAAGGCTTGTATGTATGTTTGAGATAAAGATAGAAGTACTAAGAAATAATTATGAAAGCACTGGTAGATTAAATTAAATATATTCTTTAAAGATATTTAAATGCTATTCAATAACACAGCAATGTGCTTATTAATTTACTGAATTTAGTTGGAATAAACTCTTATGTTATAACTTAAACTGGCACAGTCCTGACGTGTTCTCCTTGGTGTCTGCAACAAAACTGTTATGTTTAGGAAATTAAGTATTTATTTAGATTAAATGCAAAGCTCTTATGTTTTAATTTAAGGTGCCACTGATTTTTAGAGAGCGATTCCTGAAGCAAGTGTTCTGGCTTTGAAAGTAGAATGCAGACTGTCTTGAAGGAATGCCTTCTCTTACAAAACAGTTGGCCAAGTGGCATTGTATTAATTTAACGGATTCTTGCGCCTTTGTCTCTTGGTTTGCATTGACCTAGATTGTAGTATACCTGGCTCTATCCCCATCACTAAATACACTATTTGAACTATCTAATTTTCACAAAACTATTTTCCAAAACTATTATTTTTCTATTTCGTTCTTCCACTACATAATGAATATGGTTTAGCATATGATTTAAAAAAAATAGCTACAACGATTAGAATAATTTTTTTTATAAAACTTAGAGATAGAATTAAGTTAGCTATCACAGAAGCAGCAAATATCAAGGCGAGGAATTCTTTATTTAGCGTGACGTACAAACTATTACAGTATAATTTGAAAGATGAAGCAGCTTATTTTAATGATAATTTTAATACAAACGACATAGAACTGATTATAAAGATGAGGAGCCGAGCTATTAAATTTAAATTATAAAAGATATAATAGTGATATGTCTCAAGTATGTTCAATGTGTAATACAAATGAATTGGAGTCTGTATTTCATTTTATGGCGACGTGTCCCATATTGAAGGAAGTTAGAATTTCTTATTTCAATAAGGATTTATTGACAATAGCCCAATTGACAGAATTTTTAAACGGAAAAAATGGGATGTAGTATTAAAATATTGTAGGATGGCTCTTAACTACAGGCAACAACTTGTAATCTTATATAAATTTATATTTTCTTTTGTTTTATTGGTCCGAAATTTTTATTTTACTTCAAAAGAAGATTTTCAGTTCTGTTTCGAAAAAGTTGTACTTTTATTTTATTTACTATTTTTTAATTATAATTTATTGTTACCCTTGTAAATTCCCCTCACCACTGATGGTTTATACCAAGGGTATAGATTATTTTTCGTTTTTACGGTACAAATAATGAATGATATGATTATTTTCTTTAATATGAACATCTTGATAAGTAATGTTTTCTTTTTGTAATGATATTTTAAATAAAGACAATTTATTATTATTATTATTACATTGTGCAAACCAGAGGTTGGCATTTTGTGTTTTAAAGGCTGCATGGCTCTTTGATGAGAGAAATTCGGCTCCATGCTCATTCATCATTTTTGTTAAGTACAAATAGTTCATTTGGTTAGACTATATTGGCTCTTTGATTAGGTTTTAACCTTTTCTTAGCAAAATTAACCTTTTCTACATAAATTATACCTTTCTTTAGTCAAATTAAAGTTTTTATTTTAACCAAATGAACCATTTTTACTTTCTTCTTAGTAGAGGAAATATTGTAATCGTGTCAAATTTTTGATATCAAGTTTTCACCGGAAATATATCCGTTTTGAGGTCTCCTGGGTCCAAAAAAGTGGTTTTTAGAAAATGGTGTGTTGTGTGTATGTGTTTTATGTATGTGAACAGAATAGCTTAAAAACGAAAAAATTACAGTAAGTTGAAACTTGAAATTCTGTTTAAGTATCATCATGGGATCCGGACAGTACGTTATCTGTCAAAATACCTCAACCGGAAGTACCAAATTACTGAATAGTTTTTTCACATTTTTTTTGCAATTTTCTCGAAAATGGCTCTAATGATTTTCATTAAACATGAGAAGTATCAGCTATACATACAAAGATCTACAATTGTCCCGAGAAAATTCATTTAAGGACACTTTTGTGAGAGCGGTGGGGTTAGGTTTTCTACTAAGGTGCCTATTTCCTATTTCAGTTTATTAAACAATTCTATCATCCAAATAATATTAATTGGAATTAAATTTATATTGTTGATATTCTAAGTTTGAAGAAAATCAGATGACCGGAAGTACCTACGTTTTGACTGAATAGTTTTTTCAGTTTTCATGTTTTTTTCCATAAAAAACACCGATAAATTTCATTAAATTTAGTATTGTAGATTTTTGTAGGGGATTATTGCACTGCGACCAGAAAGATCTATTGTGCCCCCCGCAGCCTTCTCCTATGCACAGCCGGCCTCTAAGCAGCGTTCTCTAGCTACAGACGACACCTCCTATCACCGGACAGTGAGTTGTAGAGGCTCCTAGGAAGAAAAAAAATCTAAGGGCAGCATGCTGGATTTGAACCTGGGACCTTCTCGTTGCTAGCCTAGCGCGCTACCACTGAGCTGATCTCTTACTTCTCCCTTGGCTTTTGCTAATTAACTAGGGACGGAGACCATAGTTTGTGTACTGTGTTTGTCCTTGTCTGTAAAGTGTAGAGTGTATAGAGTTTAAGTGTATTGTGTACTGTTTTGAGTACTGAGCTGTGGTAAAAAACCGTGGGGTCGCTACACCCCAAGTAACTGCTGCAACAGATACCCCTTGCGGGCAAAATTTAGTATACTAACTATAAAAAAAAATAATTTGTCAATTAAAATTTTGAAAACTGGTGTAAGAGAAAGTTGTGTGAGTGTTTCACACTAGATTTTTTTTTCATTTAAATATGGGGCAGAAAGTGTTGTTTAGATTGCAATAAGGTTTAATTATTGAAAATTGCTACAAAGAAAACCACTTGTTAAGTTTTATTTTCAATTTTTTTTTTTTTTTTTTTTTTAGTTTATGGCGCGTTAACATCTATGGTCATTGGCGCCCGGATCCTTTTCAGTGCACTGCCGGCTTCCGGTCTGTCAGCGCATGTCTCGTTACAGACAACACTGCCCATCACCGAACAGTGAGCTGTAAAGGTTCCTAGGAAGATAAAATCTAAGCGTAGCACAGCTGGACTCGAACCCGGGTCCTCCGCGTGGGAGTCCAGTGCACTAATCTCTTAGCTATTCCGTTCCATATGGTTTCTTTATTGTCAAATTGGAATTCCTTTATCAGATTTTATGAATGAATGTTTAATTACAGAATTTTTATTTTTAGATAGCTGTTTTATTTATCGATTCGTTTCGAAGCGTTTGCCCAACTTGGGAGTATTGGTTAACGGCGTGATATCCATAGACATCCTGAAGATAGATGCTGCCTGAAACAGAAAAAATAAAAACACTAAACCAGTTACAAAATTCTTTATAAAACCCAATCACCATGAATTATGTGAAATTGTTAAAAGGAAAGAGCCACCTGAAAAAAATCCACAACCAGATCCAATATTTAATTTCTTGCCCTCATATATATAGTTAATATCAAACTAACTAAAGTGAATTCTAATAGTGGTTTTGTTTAATAGAATTTATATTCATTTTGGGGACTAAACTTAGCTTAGCTTCTCATAATTCTGAATTATATGCAATAAACAACATGTTCATAACAAATTTCAGCTCTTGATAAACCCGTGACAATAATAATGTCTAACAATAAGAAAGTTGCTCACCTTTACTAGTTTATCCAAGAGTTTCCTTTCATCTTTATAATATTGTATGAACTGTGTGAACTTTCCTTAATATTATAATATGAACTACTCACTTTGGTATAAGTTTAACCAGAGAAATGTTATTAGATACTAACATATAATTTACTAAATTATTTCCTTACAATATCAAGAATGGTGAATAGTAACATTACTATCAACTAGTTATGTAACCATATCGCGTATTACTTGACTGGTAGTGCCCACCCTGCACGTTCAGCATGCACTACTATGCTGCCGCATTCTTATCTGATAATGTCTCCTTTAGCCACTCTATTCTTCTTCCTCTTATCTTAATTGTATTCCCTCATAGTTTGTTTGCTCATCCTTATCTTTTCTATAGTATCCGTTGCGTTAATAAATTTAAACTTATTAATAGAATTATTATATAATTTCAACGATCTGTTCGAATATACGTACAATATTGGGAAATAGAGTTTGTAATTGATTGTACCTAACTTTGGTATAATTTATGTTATCCACAATTACATGTATTTTAGTATCAATATCTTATTTTTGGTGTTCGTTACGACCGCTATATTCAATGTTGTAAATTGGATGTTGAGGTTCAGTCATAAAAAAGAACTCTTTTTCAATTTCTACCGACGTTTCGGTAAATTTATTGCCTTCTTCAGGGTCTGTGCAAAGGTTTTAATACAAAAAAAAAAAAAAAAAATAGAAACAACATAAAATATGAACTTAAAATAAAATTTTCAAAATAATTTTTTTTTTTAAATAACTAACTAAAAATTGATATATATAGCACATTTAAATTTATTTTAAACTATTGTTGTAGTACAGATCATATTAAACTAAATCACAACTATTAAAAACTTTACAATATGTGGCATATATAAGAGGTAAAATATGGAATAACTTAGGAAATGTACTTACAAAAATTTTCAGTTAGAATTACAGTAGTAATTATTCTAGTTTAACCTGTGACATACATACCAAGTGTTACGGACATGGATGGGTCAAGGTTTATAAAGGGCTAGGAGAGCGGATGGGAAAACCGTGTCTTAATCTGTATGTTGTTTTGGAAATTCCAGGAGATTGTTATAACTGAGGGATAGGTTTTTGCTGTCTGTTCTAAAATTGATAGATACTTTTTCTTTTTTAATATGAAATCATTTCCAATATATTTCTTTTTTTATTATTATTGTTGATGGAGAGAATTTTAGTGTTTTCCATGTCAAATTCATGTTTGTATTGTATGATGTTTCGTCGTGCTGTAGTCATATCCAGTCGGTTTTTTACTTTCTCTTACTCCTAGAGTAAGAGGAAGTATTGTAATCGTGTCAATTTTTCGATATCGAGTTTTTCACCGGAAATATCCGTTTTGAGGTCCCTGAGTCCAAAAAAAGTGGTTTTTAAGCAAATGGTGTGTGTGTTGTGTTGTGTTGTGTGTGTGTGTGTGTGTGTGGTATGTATGTGAACAGCATAGCTCAAAACGAAAAACCCGGTAGAAAATTGAAACTTGATATTCCGTTTAGTATCACATGGGATCTGACAGTACTTATCTGTCAAAATTCCTCAACCGAAAGTACCATTTTTAGTGTTTTTTTTTTTACGTTTTTGCGATTTTCTCAAAAATGGCTCCGACGATTTTCTTTAAACTTTTTGCATCAACTACAAATACAAAGAGCTACAACTTTTATTTGAAACATTTCTCCGGGAAAATTCATTTAAGGATACTTCCGGGGAAGAGGTGGGGTTAGGCTTTCATGTAAAATGTTATTTCAGTTTATTAGACAATTCTGCCTTCTTAATAATGTTAATAAGAATCAAATATGTTATTGAAATTCCGAGTTAGAAAAAAATCGGATAGTCGGAAGTGCGTTTATTTTAACACTTTACTCAATGATTTCTTCACTTTATCGCAATTTTCTCAAAAATGGCTCGGACGATTTTCTTGAAACTTCGTATATAAACTAAACATGCAACGATCTACATCTTTTATTTAAAATATTTCTCTGGGAAAATTCATTTCAGGGCACTTTTTCAGGGGAGGGGGTTATGTTTTTCTCTAAAGTACTATCATAGTTTCTTATACAATTCTATCTTCCAAACAAAATTAATTAGAAATAAATAGATGGCCAAAATTCTGAGTTTTAAGAAAATTAGTAAACCGAAAGTGCGCTTTTACTGAACTGTTTTTTTTTCAATATTCGACGAATTTCGTTAAATTTGGTACACAAACTATAACATTTGTCAATTATAATTTTGAGAACAGGAGTAAAAGAAAGTTGTGTGAGTGTTTCACACCAGATTTTTACTTTCTCTTATTAGTTTTACAATCGTATTTATGTTGGTAAAGTCTATTTTTTAAATATTGAGATGTATGTGTCCTATGTATGTAGCTGGGCATTGTAAACAATTTATTTTATAAATTATATCTGATAATAATGTTGTGGGTGTGGGGTCTTTTAGTTTAGAAAAGAGTTTTTTTTAGAGGAATGGAGTTTTTGTGAGCAATGGAAAGATTATATTTCTTGAAAATTTTAGCTATTTTTTTCTGATAGACCTTCTATGTATGGGATAGAGATATAGGATATTGGAGTTGCTGTGATGGCTTAGAGGAAGTCAGGTTGATCAAATTATCTGTGGATCGTTGATATAATCATTTTTGTACTATATGGAGAGGATAGCCATTATTTTTAAATATCTTAGATAATTTTAACTTGTTCTCATCATGGAAACGGGGATGGCTAAGATGAAGTACACGTTTGGTAAAGGATTTAACAAAGTTGATTTTCTGGTTATATGGGTGATTGGAAAGGAAATGGAGGAATCTGTCAGAATGTATGGATTTCATTAACCAATTGGTTAACCAAGATTAACCAAGATGGATACTTTAAAAGATATTTCCATGTTCCGCAGTAAACAAATTGATATGAAATTAGAATAACAAAGTGCAAAAATTAGAGAAGGCGTACTTCCCAGTTCAGAAATAAAGTGAAGAAGTTAAAAGTAAGAGCAGCGGTATAAGTGATGAAAAGTACAAGAAGGAAATAAAATTAAATACGAATCAAGAGATAATAAGGTTCATGAGACTTATTATGATGATGAAGCTGATAAAAAAGTTAAAACAAAATAAAAAATGGAGAATAAAACAACGAGAAGAAAAAGTCAAAATTGTAAACTGGAGTTTATAATAAAATTAAACAGAAATTTTTTTGTAAGTACACCTTCTTGTGTTAGTTTTTCAACTTTCAGTTTATATACCCCATATTTTTACTTTCTCTTACTCCTAGTAAGAGGAAGTATTGTAATCGTGTCAAATTTTCGATATCGAGTTTTCACCGGAAATATCCGTTTTGAGGTCCCCTGAGTCCAAAAAAGTGGTTTTTAGCAAATGGTCTGTGTGTGTGTGTGTGTGTGTGTGTGTGTGTGTATGTATGAACAGCATAGCTCAAAAACGAAAAATCGTAGAAAGTTGAAACTTGATATTCCGTTTAGGTATCACCATGGGATCTGACTGTACGTTATCTGTCAAAATTCCTCAACCGGAAGTACCACTTTACTAGTTGGATTTTTTACTTTTTTGCGATTTTCTCAAAAATGGCTCCGACGATTTTCTTTAAACGTCCAACATCAACCACACATACAATGAGCTACAACTTTTATTTGAAACATTTCTCCGAGAAAATGCACTGAAGGGCACTTTTGGGGGAGGGGTGGGGTTAGGTTTCCATCTAAAGTGCTATTTCAGTTTGTAAGACAATTCTGTCATCTAAATAATGTTAATTAGAATTAAATATGTTGTTGAAATTCCGAGTTTGAAAAAAATCGGATAACCGGAAGTGCGTTTACTTTACCACTTTACTAAATGATTTATTCACTTTTTCGCAATTTTCTCAAAAATGGCTCCGACGATTTTTTTGAAACTTCCTATATAAACTAAACATGTAAAGATCTACAACTTTTATCTACAACATTTATCTGGAAAAATTCTTTTAAGGGCATTTTTAGGGGAGGGGTGGGGTTAGATTTTCATCAATATGCTATCCTACTTGATTATACAATTCTATCATCCAACCATAATTAGTTAGAAATAAATAGATGGCTGAAATTCCGAGTTTCAAAAAAAATTAGTAAACCGGAAGTGCGCTTTTACTGAACAGTTTTTTTCAGTTTTCGACGAATTTCATTAAATTTGGTACACAAACTATAAAATTTGTCAATTATCATTTTGAGAACTGGAGTAAGAGAAAGTTGTGTAAGTGTTTCACACCAGATTTTTTAAATTTTAATAATTGAGGTATAGTTTAATTCTGATCTGTTCTGCAATAATAGCAATAGTTTAAAATAAATTTCAATAAGAATTTTATTCAATTTATTTATATATTTTATTTTTAAAAAATATTTTTCATTTTATTTCTATTGTTTTTTTTTTTTTTTTAATTTGCTTTATAGACCCTAAATATAAATAGACCCTAAATATTATATAAATTTGCCGAAATGTAGTTGAAAATTTGAAAAAAAGAGTTCTTTTTTTCTCACCGTACCTCAATATATTTATTTACAATATAATATAAAATTTGCAAGGAAATTTTGGGGGATAATGGTGTAGATATATGGGCAACAAAATAAGATACACTAATCCCTATCCCTCTCTATCTCATTAAATTAGTCTCCTCAGCTCCCGAAAATAGAAAATCTTACATCTGCATTAACTCTATCATATCAGTTCCTTATCCCATCCTTGCTGGAGTCCCTCAAGGTTCTATACTAGGCCCCGCTTTGTTTATTACCTTCATAAACTCCATTCCAAAACCTGAAAATATTAACCTCGCCCTATCGATGCTGACGATGTGGCCATACTCACCACTTCCTGGAGAATAGACACAATCTCTAACAGACTTGCTAATGCAACTGACTAAACTGACAAAATACTTGAACAAATGGAAAGTACAGATCAACCACAAAAAAAGACTGAAGCCATTCTATTCACTAAACGTAGACCATATATCAATCACAATATTACAGTCAATATTACTACAATAACTTGGTCAGACAGTATCAAATATCTTGGCGTGACTATGGATCGCAGACTTAACTTTACTACACACATAAAAGATAGAATATCGCTGGTAAGACAGCTATTACACGCCTCTTTCCACTTCTTCCCACCCAACTCCAAATTATCCACCATAAACAAATTAATCCTCTACAAAGTTGTAATCCGTCCGATGCTCACTCCTGTTCAGCTTGGAGTTTTACATGTAAGAGCAACCTTTCCACACTCCAAATTGTCCAAAATAAATTCCTCGTTTTGCTACTGACATGCCCCTTTACACAAGTATATCACATCTTCACGAACTAACTGACATATCCATAATTACTGACTACATTAAAAACAGACTTATAAGACTTCTGACTAACATCAATGGTCACCCAAAACCTCTCTGCCCGGTCTATAGCCAGTTATGAGCAGACACTTAATTATAGGTATAAGCGAATCAAAAAATATCCTTAGAAACTAACTTTTCATAAAGTCATTGGGTTTTAAATTTCTTTTTCCCAAATTATTGTAATTAATTAAACTTAGTCTACAGTTAACCTTACTGGAGGGTGTAATGCTATGTGCATTTGTTTCTCCTTTCAAAAGCTTGTATATATATATATATGTTTGTGTAAATAATTTATAAATAAAAATTCTATCTATCTATCTATCTATCTACCAATCCCTATCCCTATCCGTATTTTCAATTATATTAGAAAGAAGAAGTTTTATGTAAAGCCAAAATGTTGTTTAGTCAAAGAAAGAACTGAATTAACTACTTTCTCTCACTCCTAGTAAGAGGAAGTATTGTAATCGTGTCAAATTTTCAATATCGAGTTTTCACAGGAAATATCCGTTTTGAGGTCCCCTGAGTCCAAAAAAGTGGTTTTTCGCAAATGGTGTGTGTGTGTGTGTGTGTGTGTATGTCTGTAAACAGCATAACTCAAAAATGAAAAATCGTACAAAGTTCAAACTTGATATTCCGTTTAGGTATCACCATGGGATCTAACAGTACGTTATCTGTCAAAATTCCACAACCGGAAGTACCACTTTACTAGTTGTTTTTTTTTTACTTTTTTGCAATTTTCTCAAAAATGGCTCCGACGATTTTCTTCAAAGATGGTACATCAACTACAGATACAAAGAGCTACAACTTTTATTTGAAAAATTTCTCTGAGAAAATTCATTTAAGGGCACTTTTTGGGGAGAGGTGGGGTTAGGTTTTCATATAAAGTGCTATTTCAGTTTATTGGACAATTCGCTAATAATGTTAATTAGAATTAAAGAATATGTTGTTGAAATTCCAAGTTTGAAGTAAATCGCATAACCGAAAGTGCGTTTACTTCACCACTTTACTAAATGTTTTTTTTTTCACTTTTTCGAGATTTTCCCCAAAAATGGCTCCGATGATTTTCTTGAAACTTTATATATAAACTACGCATACAAAGATTTACAACTTTTATTTAAAACATTTCTCTAGGAACATTCATTTAAGGGCACTTTTAGGGAAGAAGTGGGGTTATGTTTTTCTTTAAAATGCTATCATAGTTGATTATACAATATTCTATCATCCAAAGAAAATTAATTAGAAATAAATAGATGGCCAAAATTCAAAGTTTCAAGAAAATTAGTAAACTGGAAGTGCGCTTTTACTGCACAGTTTTTTTTTTTCAGTTTTCGACGAATTTCATTAAATTTGGTACACTAACTATAAAATTTGTCAATTATAATTTTGAGAACTGGAGTAAGAGAAAGTTGTGTGAGTGTTTCACACTAGATTTTTTTTTTTAAATGTAGTAATCTTTAAATAGTGGAATAGCAAACATTAAAACATCATTCCATCCAAATTATTCTTAATAGAAATTAGAAATCTCTTTGAGACAAATTCAATTTAACAGATACGAGAAAATTTACGGCTATACAAGGCTCTGAAATAATAAATCATTACTTCTTTTTTTTTTTTACGAAATGTGTTCACTACAGAAAAATTACAAGTTGAAATGTAATTATACTTTGGGGTAATTAAAATGAAATTACACTAAAATTCAAGTCAATTTACATTCTCTTTGATTTAAAATAGAACTAAGAAAAAGTTAAAAGTAATCAATGGATCGTCAAGGCTAAGGCTAGATTGTAGTAAACATAAAATAATCCAATGGAATAATTGAAACTTGGAAACTTTTAGTTTCTATTTGAATAAGGTCTATATATTACTTTTTTTTCCAAGTTAACTTGGTGGAATTATTTTGGGAAACAGTCACGAAAGAAAAAGCGATTCTTTACATTCTTCTATTTGATGAAATAATATGAAAAATTTTTTAAACAATATCGATAAAATATCTTGAAATGGACAAAAACTAGGTATAAGTAGTTTGGAATTTGGTGTATAGACAAAATACTGGGTTTTATTAGTATGTGTTTTTTTTTTTTGGTCAGTTTCCTTCCTACGTTCCTTGTTTATTAGTCGGCGGAGTGCGGGGCCGTAAACGGTTACGTCTCTGGCATTCGCCTTGAGCCAGCCCTGAGAGGTGTAATGTGATTGATGTGTTGTATTGTTTATGTAGTTGTAATTTTGTGGCGTGAGCGGTTTTGTAAAAAGGGCTTATGAGTGTGTTCAAAAAGCGGCGGAGCAATAAGAAATAATTAAGAAAACACTGGTAGATTATTAAATTAAATATATTATATTTAAGGAAATTTAAATACTTTTCAATATCACAAATACTATGCTTGTACAAATCAATTATTTATCTAGATTAAATGCTAAACTCTATAACTGGCACTGAATTTAAGAGAGCGATCCTGATATAAGTGTTCTGGTTCAATGTTTAATTCAGGACCGTATGTGGTTGAGTGTAGAATTTGGACTGTCTTGAAAGAATGCCCTTTCTTGGCAGTTTAAATCCTCTCCTTTGTGAAAGGCAAAAGACAAAGATGACTAAGTTCTATGAACTCTTATGTAACGGTAGTCTTCTAGCTGGGTGTACCATTTTTGCCAGCGAGCTTGCATTTTTTCTCTTAAATCATAATTTTCTTCAAATAAAAATTGATATAATTTCTAGCATCCATCACAGAGGGATGTCAACATTGTAGTCCACCTATAGAACCCAAGAAAATTGCATTATAACAAACAAAGAAAAATAAAAAATGTTCATAACTCTAGTTAATGTTTTTTTGTCCAAAATCTTCGTAGGATCGATAGTGGTAGTGTGTCTAAACGAAATATCAAATTTGTGCACTCTGCGATTTTATAATTTTTTTTTAAAAATATTTCGCTCTTTTACAAGCTAGTAAGAGAACAAAGTAATATACCTAACAGAAGTATTATTATAAATAATATACATTGGTAACATTATTTGATACATTTAGATAAATCAAGTAGATTCGCTAAATTTAGATCTTAATGCTACATAAAGGTAAAAGGATGTGTCAGGATTTCCGATATACAATAGACTTTACGGGAATTTACAGTTGTTCATAGTGATTTATTGTTGTATATCTATTGGCAAACTAAAGCAGTATGTTCTGTTTCTATATTACAACATCTTGTGAGCTATTTTGCTACTTTGATATATATATATATATACACATATATTTTCAATTAATTAAATTTCATTATTTTACTTACGTCGTCCTGATTTTAATGATATGACTTTAATATCAATAGATGCTGTTTATTAAAGATGATTGATAACTACTATTTGTTGATGTTATTATTAAATAACTTCAAGAGATTTTCTTCACCACTTGTTTTCCCCCAGATTATTAAGATGTCTGTAAAAAAAAAATCTGGTGTGAAACACTCACACAACTTTCTCTTACTCCAGTACTCATTATAATTGACAAATTTTATAGTTAGTGTACCAAATTTAATGAAATTCGTCGAAAAGTGAAAACACTGTCCAGTAAAACTGTCCGGTTTACTAATTTCCTTGAAACTCGGAATTTGGTTCATATATTAATTTCTAGTTATTTCAATTTGGATGACAGAATTGTATAATCAACTGTGATAGCATTTTAAAGAAAAACATAACCCCCCTCCCCCAAAAGTCCCCTTAAATGAATTTATCAGGGGCAAAGTTTCAAATAAAAGTTGTAGCTCTTTATATGTATAGTTAACAACGCTGGTTTAAAGAAAATCGTTGGAGCCATTTTCGAGAAAATACCAGAAAACTGAAAATTATATTTCAGTAAAAACGCACTTCGGGTTATCTATTTTTTTCAAACTCGGAATTTCAACAACATATTTAATTCTAATTAACATTATTTAGATGACAGAATTGTCTAATATACTGAAACAGCAGTTACGATGAAAACCTAACCCCACCCCTCCCCCAGAAGTGCCCTTAAATGAATTTTCCTGGAGAAATGTTTCAAATAAAGTTGTAGCTCTTTGTATGTGTAGTTACAAAATCTTCGGAGCCATTTTTGAGAAAATTGCAAAAACGTAAAAAAAACAACTAGTAAAGTGGTACTTCCGGTTGAGGAATATTGACACATAACGCACCGTCATATCCCATGGTGATACCTAAACGTAATATCAAGTTTGAACTTTCTACGATTTTTCGTTTTTGAGCTATGCTGTTCACATACATACACACACACACAGACACACACACAGACACACACACAGACACACACACACATACAGACCATTCGCTAAGAACCACTTTTTTGGACTCAGGGGACCTCAAAACGGATATTTCCGGTGAAAACTCGATATCGAAAATTTGACACGATTACAATACTTCCTCTTACTAGGAGTAAGAGAAAGTAAAAATCTGTATGAAACTATATCGAATATTTGGCTGCATAGTTTATAAGGAACATGTCCTGGAAGATGTATGTTAGAAGGCGTAACGTCATAACTCTTCTCCGTGTTTCTGGAATTCACAAAATATGGTTCTTAATTCTGAGTCTCTACTGCACCAGACTGCTTGCACTAAAGGACTGAATCAATTCCATATTTGCTAATCCAATATTCTGCAGTTCACATTCGGAATAAATTTTCTTTATATATCATCATTTGCCGATTAGCTTGCTAGCATATTCAATGAACTTTGCTGGATGATACGTGAGGGGGGAGGAAATGGAGCTTAGCGATTATCACTGCCCAAAGGTTGACTATGAGATATACGCCCAAAGACACCAGGAGGATTGATTGGAAGGCCCAAAGAAAGAGGTGGTGAACAGAAATTTTGCCTGAACAGGTGAACAACGTCGTCCACCACGTCGTAAGGTTGATGTTGATGCAGATAGATAGACAATTTCATTAATTCAAATACAATACTCATAAAAAAAGAGTTGGTTCAAAAATACAAATCTAATAAGAAAAAAAACTTAAACTTTAATATTAAAGTATAAAGAAAAAATATTAAATACAAGGAATAAAATAGTTAACCAATAAATGAAATAAAGTATTATTAATTATGATGATAACATTCTTCATTAAGGATTGTTTATATTTTCAGTTTTACAGCTGCAGATACAAAATAATATAAACAATTGAATTTATTGATATTATCAACAATCAAGTAACTTTTGTAGATTATTATCATCATTATTAAATGTATTTTCTATATAAGGATGGGATCCGCAAAGCTGGATAACGTCTGGTATTTTATCCGCCAAAATACGTACAGGTAAAGCTAGGAGAGATGACGCACATTTCAAATGTATGCCCTGTATCAAAATATAGGTGATATATTAAAGTGGTAATGCTTATAAAACATATGTCAACTACTATTATCTACAAAAAAATGTTATTTTTCAAAATAAAGACATTCTCATTTATTCCAGAAACAAAATACAAATAAGTACAGTACATTTGGCTGTCTCTCCTACTATGACGCACCATAGATAGGAGGCCTCTGCTCTGTGAAGGTAACATTGTTTGATCGACATGAAACTTGGTAAACACTATATCTACAAGCCAAACTTTTAACGAAATCTGTCATTTCAATTGCAATTAATATAGTATATAAAACAGAAAAAACGTTTACTAAGCGTTATGAAAATTCAGGTATTCACCAGATATAGCTGTTGCATATAAATGTTCGTAGAACACAGAGGAACACACATAATAACTGAAGAATGTTGCAATATGATCGCTTCTGATCTCTCTTCTCCTGGACTAACTTCCATGACGCCACCTGGTGGCAAACAAGAGAAGCAAAGCCTGCGTATTTTCTCCTACCCCCGTCGCTCCTAGCTTTACCCTATTTTTTTTATTCCTGACAGGTTACGGATTCTCATCCATCGTCATAGCAAATTTATCAAATTCGTGTGGAGAGTACACTTCAAGAGAGCAATGTTTCTGTTACACTCAACACGAACTTGATAAATTTACTCTAGAGATGCATACACATGCTTTTTCCTGCCAAATGTACGTTACGACCAAAGAAATAGATCTCTAATGGGGGGAGGCCGGTTCGAGCAAGATCTGTAATTAATGAGGAGTAAAATTTATAATAAAATAGTACTTTTCTTCTTATTCAATCAAAACACCGTTATAATATCATTTTGAAATGTCTTATAGGAATCATGTTTTCATTCATAACTTGTAAAATATCGCTCAAAGAAAAAAACCGTTCAAGTAAATTGTTCTTACAAAAAAATAGAGGAATCTATTTCTTAAATAAAAACCACAACTCCCGATTTGAAAAAAATGAAGCTGGTGCCTGTATCTCGCTTCCCAAAGCACCAAAACAAATTTGTAAATTAAATTTGGATTTCTAACAAAAAACTAGGGGGACACGTATTTTTTAGTTTTTTTTCTAGCTATCTTAGATTCCGAGAAAAAGTCGTTATCCATATAGCTTGGGATACCCTGTATATTTGTTCCAGTATAAGACGACCCAGCCTCTTTAGCCTTTCGACCGTTATGAGAACAACTGATTTCCTCCTATGCTCAAATGGCTCAATTCCTGTTTGTACTATATTGCAGCAATTGGCGTGTAGTAAGTGCCTCCATTTATTACTCTGAGAGTTTTATTTTGGATTATATCCAGCTTTTCTAGTAATGTATCTGAAGTGGTGTTTGTATTGCAATAATGATAGTAAGCGAAAAATCATCTATGTGTTTCAAAACAGAAACATGAAAAGTGTATCCCCTACTACCAAGAAAAATTCAGGGAGCAATTTGGGAAAAGGGAATTTCAGGTCCGTGGACTTTGGTTTGGGTCAAGGGGCACCATACCGAGGATGACCTTAGACTTCTTCAAGGAGGTAGGCATTAATCAGGAGAATTTAGGGAGTATAGGGGAGTCCGTAATTATAGATTCTTTGGGGATAATTAACCACCACATCTATGGTTGACGGCGCTCTATGTACTCTTTTCCTAGGTACACGCTTAGACTCGCTTTTCCCCCTTAAAATTAGGGTACAAATGCATATGTTGCATGCATAACAACGTAGTGTTTTGTCTACACACTAAGGCTTTTTTTTTTCTTTTATTACATGTACATAAGGACTATACATAGTATATTTATGTGTATATATATATATATATATATATTTCTCGTTAAATGTCTATTTTCAATGTCCTCGTGACTGATGAGTACGCTGTGTGTCCCAGCAACTCAACTCAGTTGAGCAGCCTCACTGACCAAGGTCGTGTATCTCTCTCTGATCATTGAACCCAGAATATCGTACACTGGAGTGACTGGAGATTTAAAACCGTACAAAAAATAATTACAGCTAATTTTCCTTGTAAATTTGTTCCATTGTGAAAAATCAGCCTTATCAGGGAAACACGATATTAATATTTTGTTTAAAAAACAAAAACAAAAAAAAATTATTAATGAATAATGTTGAAGCGAATGAGAAGTGTTAGGAGTTAATATGAGATTAGAAGATAAGGTATAAAACTAAGAAGGGGATAAAAATTCGTTTAGAATTTGGCCAAGAAAATAATCCAGTGTTTTAAACAACACTTGAAGACGTTAATCACTGACAATGATGAAAATTAACGATTACATGTGAAGTTTCGAAAAAGGTTGGAGTGTAATTTTATCATTTTGCAGTTTTCTTTAAATTGAGTTTGTTGTTTAAATAATTATAATGAAATTAAAACTGATATTTTCTAATATGGTTGACTTTTAAATTATTTATGACTTTTTCTTAATCTTCAAAAAAAAAAAAATAAAGTTTGAAAGGGAGATAATAGTGTGTGTAAAATTGTTGTACTGTAAATTGACATTCTGTAAACTAGGAAGTAATGTAAGTAAGAGGATACAGAAGTAAATTAGTTGAATGTTGGAGATTATAGAGCTTGGGATTTACTTCCTAATATGATTTAAGTACTTCAGTGCCATTGACGTAAAAGGGATCATTCTAAATCAGGTCTTAACTTGTTTATAAATAAATCTCTCATACGCCATGCGCCTATTTTCAGTTTTTACTGGTTAATTATATTATAAGAATTCTTTTTTTAAAATAAAAAGCCCAAGAATTATTACATAACATTAAATTAATTTACATAAATATCTGTTTATTCCGCCGTATATTATATTAAATGTGTTCTATGGATGGTTTTCCTTAGTCACTTCTTTAGAACCTTTTTAATTCATTTTATGGGAAAACTTTCAATAAGTGAAATTGGTAAATAGATAAACTGTCGATTAGGTAGAGAAATAGATAGACAGACGTATAACAACTTTTTTTTTAAAGTTATTTATGGTTTTGGCAATACTTGTAAAAATTCATTTAAAGATCCTTTTATAAGGGTTTACAGTAAAAAAAACTATTGTTACAAGCGTCAAGACTCTTCATAATGGAGTATTGCATATTTTTTTTACCTTCTCATTTTTAAAATTGAGTTTTCATTAGATATAAAATGTTTTGATGTTCCCACAATATGGAAAAATTATGTGTATAAAATATCTTATTAAGTAAACAACCGAAAGAAGCAAAAAAAAAAATTCCATATTCAATTTCTATATACGAAAATGACAATAAGATTTCGTGGTGGGTGCTAGTGTAGTGGTTATGAGCATGGACTTGTAACTGGGAGGTTGCCAGTTCGAGTCTCGCGCGTTATAATATATTTTTATTCATAACCCTCAATTGACTTTCCTATTCTAATTTTAATCTGCATTAATACTAAATATCAAATATTCTTTATTTATAATATATAATAGGTTTGGATGGGAGAATCTTAAATTTATTTGGAAAAAAGTTAGAAAATCGGATTCAGTTACCTCAAAACATTTATTTCAATTGAAAACTCGATATCGAAAACTTGACGCCTTCGCAACTTCTCTTTTAGTTAGCTTAGTTAATTAAGAACTAATTCTTTTTTATATTTTTAATATGAAGAAAATTTAATATACAGTGAAAAACGTTTAACACGAAAACGCTTAACATGGAAAAATCGGTTAACAACAAACCATACTGCGGTCCCAAAAATACTCCGTAATTTCATACATTTTTTTTTCTCTTTTAACACGAAACAAATATCGCTTAACACGATAAGATTTCGCTTTTCGGACGAGCAAGTATACCTGATTTCTGCAATCACATCGTCGTCACGCAGATTTTTTGGGTTATTTTTTTTTTTTGGTTAGACGGAACAAAATAAACAATAGCTTCCATTGTTGCTAGGCTTTCGCTTGTCTTTGAGTAGGTAAAGGCACCGCCATTGTCAAAACATTTCAGTTAGTTTTCGAATTCGGTGAATTTTGTGTTAAAAATGAGCGAATTTTGTGTTTTTTTTCTAATTTTAATACATAAACTTAATTGGTTTTTAAGGGGAGAAGGATTAGGGTGAGCAGAGAAATCGGGACGAAAACAAACCGCTATTTTATCGTTTATTACGAAATTCTTTTTAAAAGAAAAATTATTTCCCTCCACTCAGTTTTGTGTTAAACATTTTTCACCGAATATAAATATGTATATATAATTTCAAAAATTAATTTATTAAAGATTTTGATGTTGCACTATGGGGTGCAACCAAACATTCCAATTCCCACCGATCCAATTCCAATCCAGAATCATAAGAAAAATTGTTAATGCCCCCTGCTATGTGTGAAAACTTACTCTACATCAAGATCTCAATATTCCTTACACAGCCGAAGTTGCTAAATCCCCTCTGCTCACCCTAATCCTTTAGTACGCCAGCTAGGTTCCTCTACCCTTCCAGATAAACTGCCCAGACCATTGAAACGCCGCTGGCCTCAAGACTCTCTAATGAGTAACTAACGCCATATGTGTTTATTAGGGAGTCTCATCGCTGGGTGAGTTCTCCACATAACACAAGTGGTTCAGGTGATTTGTTATCTTCCCCCTCCCCCATTTCCTATTATATTTATATACGATTTAAATTACTAAAAAAAAAAAAAAATTCACTGACGGACATTTTTTTTTAAATAAATTTTATATTAAAGTAATTTAATTTAATCAAACTCTCGATAGCAGTAAAAGACGACTAGCATTTTTACATTCTCTTACTCCTAGAAAGAGGAAGAATTATAATCGTGTCAAATTTTCGATATCAAGTTTTCACCGGAAACATCTATCCATTTTGAGAAATATCCGTGTGTGTGTGTATGTGAACAGCATAGCTCAAAAAACCGAAACCGTAGAAACTTGAAACATGATATTCCGTTTAGATATCACCATGGTATATGACAGTGCATGATCTATCAATATTCCTCAACCGGAAGTACCACTTTACTAGCTGTTTTTTTTTTTACGTTTTTACTGTTTTCTCAAAAATGGCTCCGACGATTTTCTTTAAACTTGTTATACCAACTACACACACAAAGTGCTACAACTTTGATTTGAAACATTTCTCTGGGAAAATTCATTTAAGGGCAGTTTTCGGGAGAGGGGTGGGGTTAGGTTTTTATCTAAATTGCTATTTCAGTTTAATAGACAATTCTGTCATCTAAATAATGTTAACTAGAATTAAATATGTTGTCGAAATTCCGAGTTTGAAAAAAAAAAATCGAATGACCGAAAGTGCGTTTAATTTACCATTTTACGAAATAAATTTTTTCACTTTTTTGTGATTTTCTCAAAAATGGCTCCAACGATTTTCTTGAAACTTTCCACGTCAACTACACATACAAAGATCTACAACTTTTATTTGAAACATTTCTCTGTTTTTTTTTGTTTTTTTTGTTTTTTTTTTTAATTTGAGGCACGTCCTCAGATCTTTGGTCTTAGTGCCAGGATTCTTGACATCCCGGAGGCTTGAGCTGAGAGAGGCTCCTAAGAAAAGAAAATCTAAGGATAATGCTGCTAGACTTTAACCCAAAGTAACTCCACGTTGCTAGACCTAATATAATTATTAAAATTAAAACCAAAATTATGTACCGATTTATACTTCATTCAATGAACGAAGGATATGCGTATCTAACTAACTTAACTTTTTTTTTTAAAAAAAATATAGATTTCAGTAAATTATCTTAAATTATTATATTCTAAATTTTAATTTATTTAATATTTTTTTTTTAAGTAAATTTCTAGGTATATGTTTAGAATTCGGTTTCTATATGTTGAAAATACTTGAATATTTACTTGCAAAAACTGTCATAATTGTTAATGATACACATAACTGACAACAGTTATATAAACTTATCTAATTTACAAATTAACAGTGCTTGCATTAACGGTGACATATATTCTTGGAAATAATAACATTAAACTATGTGACAAATGGAAGATTCTGGTCTGATGTTTTCGATTATAACATATTATATTTTTGCTAGGCTTCTATTACCAAAATTCAAGTAAATAAAAGCAACAGTATGAAGAGGATGATTGATATGCATGATTACAGAAATATATACATTTATTGTTTCTGTAATAAATGTAATATACTTATCTATTATCAGGTTACTCGTTTGAGAAATATATTATTTTTTTTCCTTAATGAAGAGACGATTTCGTGGAACATGTTTATCTGTAAGCAAACTTATACGAGTAAGAGCTATATTTATTTATTTATTGTAATGTAAAGAGCGTAATTGTAATTTTTAAACATTAGATTTTTAAAGAAAATTTTCATTGAGAATTTAATGATTATTGTAATTAGTTCAGAGAGAGTGGATGATGTAATGGCAAGAGAGAGAAAACAGGCCTGGCAAGAGAGAGAAAACAGGCCCTCTCTGGTACTCTCTGACTTAAGCAGGCTAGAGTGGAAGAACCTGTATATAAGCCAGTGAGATCTATCTATCTATCTATCAGATTCAACCATACATCGCATCGTGCCATATCTCTAGTCTCACCTTTTATTCTATAAAATCATTACAAGTCCAGTGCAGTTAGTGTAAACATTATAACAGTCTTCATATCTCGTTTAATTAATCAAACCTAATTTCTCTCCTCATCAATTCCATTATATTGGGGTTTTGGTAACCTAAAGGTTGGAGCTTTCTCAATGCACTACAGAGAAATAGTAAATCCTCGTTAGAGAATAGAAAAAATTTCTAGAGCGAGAAAATCTAAGGATAACAGTTGATTTCGAACCCGGAATCTTCGCATTCCAACTAGAGTACGATACCCTTACGTTATCCCATCACTTAACAGTTCCTATTACATTATAATTTTAACAAAAGTAAACAAAATTAAGAAATTTTGCATAACAATTAATTAAATTTGCATATTAAAAGAAATTATAATAAAATTAATGTGATTTTGCTTCTTCTTTTTTTTATGGCAGCATCTGTGTCATTGGTTTCTGGAGCCTTTTTAGTGCATTCCCCGCCTCTAAGGTTGTTATAAACAACACTGCTCACTAGGCCAGAGAAGCTTTAGAGGCTACTAGGACGAGGAAATTTAAGGGCAGCACTGCCTGGACTCTAACCCCGGTCCTTTGCCTGGACCCCCGTTTAGTTCTAAGGTTAACCTTATCCGCTTCGAATGCTAGGGTATGTATGTTATGATTTACACTAGAACGAGCAAGCGAAATTAGGTGGTAGTACCTAATCATTAGATAATATATTATCAAAAATTATCATTAGATAATTTTGACCAAAATGAAAGAAGTAATGTAAATCGAAATCGTAATGAAAGAAGTAAGGTAAGTAAGATGTAACTTCTATTTCATAGCACTCTTGGAATTTTCTGCCATTTTTATTTGCTAGCTCTTATAATTATTAAATAGATTGAGGGTAACCATAACCCTAGGCTTTTCAAAGCATCCCTAAACATATGAAACGAACCCAAAGAACAATAACACTGTCTTTGGTCTAGGACAAGAATTCAGACCTTTTTCCACCTAAGGCTCACATTGGAAAAAACCGTACATTAACCTTAAAGGGACATTGCCTAAACTCTCCCGCAGACATACTGTTCCGATCAAAAATCCTGAAGCAATTGTCACGAGATGTATGGGAGATTCTTCCTTTGTTTCTCAAACTAAAAAAAAGAATCTAGCATAACCTCCCCCACAGAAAGATGTCTCCTTGAACATTGATGTTCTGGAGCCTTTTTAGTGCATTCCCCGCCTCCAAGGTGGTTATAAACAACACTGCTCACTAGGCCAGAGAAGCTTTAGAGGCTACTAGGACGAGGAAATCTAAGAGCAGCACTGCCTGGACTCTAACCCCGATCCTTTGCCTGGACCCCGGTTTAGTTTTAAGGTTAACCTAATCCACCTCGAATGCTGGGGTATTCTCAGTGCCTCAGAAATTAAGGGATCCGACCAGAAGCCTGAGAGAGTTCCCTGAAACACACAGCAACATCTCCGCTCCATTACCCTGTCCGGAACTCCAATGAGTATCTTAGACTGCCTCAAGCTACTGAGTTTGAGTTTATCTATAGGAATGAATACTGTAATGCTGTGCAGCCTGGCAGCTCAAAAGATTCTAATGTGCCAACAGCAGGCTCAGGTCCAATAAAGGAAAGAGAGGCGCCTCCGGAAGTTTGACCAACCTATCCAGCACCTTACTCCCTGGAATTTCCATATAACCTGGTATCCAGACTAAAATAAAATCCTTTAAAGAAGATAGCACTTCAAGTCCTTAGAAAGTTCTAATACCAATTTAGAGGTGAAGACACGAAAGAGATAAGAACTCAGTGTCTCAATGCAGCCTGACTATCCGAGTAGTTACAAAATCCCTATCAGATTAGACTTCCATACACGCTTAGTCGAGACACAATTAGGACTAGCATAAATCTCAGTCAGGAAAGCAATCCATTCACCAAGAAATATTGCAAGTGATCTCCTGTTTCAAATATACCGTAGTTTAAGAACTCCAAACCATCTGTAACACTTGAAATGGTTATCAGGCATCACTCTAGATCTATATAGACGCAACATTAAGCAGTCTGCCCTAGCTAGGCTCTAATTTCAGAGGGAGAATTTAAACCAGAAAAAAAAAACAGTTATTAATGCTCAGATCAGAAGAACCTCATAACAGATCGAATGCTTTCTTCAGATCCAGATATCATTCCATTGTAAAGACAGATATCGTAAAGATCAAAACTGATATTCTCTCTCTTTAACAAATAGTAATTTTAATTACAAATATTTATGATCATCTGTAAGAAAAACAGAAAGTAATTTTGTTATAATACTTTAAAAGTACTTAAAACTTTAGAAAAGGCAATTTTAGTTGAATTAGGTTAAGCATCATTTTCTTTAAATGAAAATTTTTGCCCTCATTTAATTATCCATGGAAGAAGGTACTATTAGAGATACAAAGTCGCTAAACTTTGCAATGACATTAGAAGGAAGTTAAACTACAATTACATTGGATAGAAATTTTCTACTGGAACATGAAACTTGAGTGTAGTTTTGAAATTTTTGCAAAATTATGTTATACTTTATAATTTATTGCGTAAATTATAGGCAACTATTAAGTATTTACTATTCTATTTTAGCACTAGAATTTTAAAGTTACTATTCACATAAAATGTTTTATGAAATTCATAAAAATATTCAAACAAATGCCTTATTTAATAAAAGTAAAGTTGTGCCCAAAGAGGCTATTACAAAGATTAATTGTAAAATGTGAACATGCTTTGTCTAGCTGATCTCTATTTTGTTGATATCATTATAATATGTTCCGGACTTTCGTATTTAATTGCACTTATTTCACTATGTTATTCCGATTTTATTTAAATAATACTGGAAACAATCCGTGGTTTGATCTCAATCTGCAGATAATCCTTACTGATCTCTCTGGTAAAACGTGAACGTTAAACCAATGGATTTTTACTTATCCTAATCCTAATTTTATATATATATTTACAACGACAGATTTCTTGACATAAGTAAATTTTATGAGAGCAATAAATAAAATGAAATAATACAAAACAAAATAAATAAAACCGTAACAGCAACCAAAGAGAAGCTCAGCAACCAAATAGAGCAAAGAGAAGTTCAACCACTTTCTCGGACTGGAGTGGGAGTAGCTGTATAAGTATAGCGACGGACAGTCCATAGAAACCAGTTGAATTCAGTACAATACATCCAATTACTACGTATCATTTTCATACCACTCTACCTTAAAACATTTCTCTGTTGTAAAGTCCAGGCAGCCTGTATCTCTTAATATCTCTTAATTAATATATTAGTTAACCAGTGCCAACCAAGTCTTCTTCTTATATCATCAACCAGACCTAAATTCTCTCTACCTAACACATCCATTATAAAACAAAATATAAACGAGCGGAGAAGTCACCCAGTGGTGACACTCCTTAAGAGTTTAGTTAGTTTCATCTATTAAGAGATCACGAGGCTACATTCGCCGGAGACGTCTGGGAGGATTATCGGGGAGTGTCCGAGATGAAGTCGTTGAACGAGCGGGTTGCAGAGAGAGGATAAAGGTTCGTGGATTTTTTTGTAACGAATTCTGATGATATCTTTGAGGAAAAGGATATTGAAGTCATTGTGGATAGTTGAATTTGATACTTAATATGGAGCATTATCTATGGTTCTAAAGATTTTGAACTGTTGGGATTGGATATGTGGGAGGTTTGAATGCCTGGTTGAACCCCATAGGTCAAGTCCGTATGTCCACATTGGTTTAAGAAATGATGTATATTTTCTAATAAAAGTCGTGATCTGTTATCATGAAGTCTTTTAACAAGTCTGTATCGTGTAGTGAGTTCCTGTCTTTTGAGTAGTGTATGGGGATTCAAAGTTAAACTTTTGTCAATATATTGCCCAAGAAAGCGAACGACACCAACAGTTGGAAGTGCGACATGGTTTATAAAATAGAGGTGGAAGAGTTATCCGGCGTAATGTGAAGGTGATTTGCTGGCAATTTAGTTTCATTGATTTGGATTGTCCATTTTTTTTTTTTGAACCAGATTTCTATTTCTGTTAAATGACATTGTAGGTTTCTATATGGAATTACAGGTCAGGATGAGGAAAGAGAATCGCAGTGTCATCTGTATAGGTTGTGAGAAGGGTGTCACTTTGTGTAGGAATATCTGCAATATATATTGTATAGAGTATAGGTCCGAAGATACAGCCCTGAAACACACCTGCCTCAGAGCTATGGATAGGGTTAATTGATTTTACAAAATTCCCTCTTTGGACTTACCTATAATCCTTTTGCCACTTGGCAGAAATCTTTTTTGTTTCAACATATAAATTCATTGATGGGTGAATATAGAAACAATACAATCTTTTTTTTGTAACAGAATAACAAGTGATTTCAAATATGAATTAGGTTATAGACTTGTGTTTCCCGATGAAAACTCAATAAACGTAAATTTAGACAGAATTGTATTAATTCCTTTTACAGCAATAACAGTAAATAATTAAACTAGAACATTCATATAACTTTTATTTTATTGCTGTTATTATAATAGGTGACAAAATTTTTTTTTAAACATGGAGTTATAAACAGTTGCCCTTAGATGGTAAAACCGTAGATTACATATGTTAGTTCTGTTTATTAATCCTACATGTCTCTAAAAATGTAAATCATCTTAATCTATATAATTATATCACCTTCATGACAATTGTCAAAACTTTATACATTATTCATTATATTGTTCTAATTCCTTGAAGTATTTTATTTTTATTTCGTCACACCTCATCGTTTTGTCATGATTACATCAATGAGTTTGCAATAATGTTTGTGACACCTTTATACATTTGTTATTATTATTCTATATACAGTTCATAAACTGGTATTTTACAATTTCTTTTCTTAGAATTTAAAGATGTTATTTCCTTTTAAAGTTTTTTTTTTTTTTATTTTTTGTTTATTTTGCATATAGAATAATAACGACATTATTTGAATAACATTTTATTATTATTATTTCCTTTTTTTAATTTAAGGCGCGTCAAATCTAAGATCATTGGCGCCCGGTACCTTCTTAGGACACTGACGGCCTCTTGAGAGTATTCTCTCGTTTCAGATAACACTGTCCATCACCACACAGTGAGCTGTAAGAGGTTCCTAGGAAGAAAAAATCTAAGGGGGCAGCACAGCAGGACCTGAACCCGGGAACTCCGCGTGTGAATTCTGTTACGCTGACCACTTAGCTAATCCATATCCCAAAATTGTATTATAATTTTTTTTTAATTTAAGGCGCGTCAACATCTATAGTCATTGGCACCCGGAGTCTTCTCAGTGCATTGCCAGCCTCCGCACTGTGTTCTCTCGTTACAGACAACACTGTCAATCATCGGAAGTAAATGGTGGCATCATCAGAGTAAGCTGAAGAAGCTCCTAGGAAGAAAAAAATCTAAGGGCAGTACAAAATTTTATTATTATACCCAATTCAGTATTTGTTGCTTTATATTAATCGTAACTTAACCAAACAATGTAAAAGTAAAAAAAAAAAAGTAAAGTAATGCCTAATTTTTCAGGCGGGCATTAGTAATAAAATAAAATTAGATAAATAAAATAAATATAAGAGAAACAAAAAAAAAAAATTCATTTTTTTATTTTATTTTATATTTTTTACTTTTTCAACCAATATAGAAAATTTTATATAATAAATGAAATATATATATTTTTATGTATGGTTTACTGACAGCCACGAATATTTGATAAAAATAAATAAATTTATTTATATTTCAATTATAAATATTTCCAACAGCACATGTCAAAAATTTTGTGGAAAGCCTGTTAAAAATATAAAAAGAAAAATAAACTGACATGAACTTTCCCATTTTTCTCGCATATACGATCGCTATAAAAATTGCTCTAAATATGGCCGATACGTGGAATATTGGTTCATATGTAAGTGAGTGGTTTACCCTAAACATTTCCAAAGTACCTTTCATCGAAAATACATTTTATGCTATTTTATATACTCTTATCCCAAATATTCTAACGTGTTTTGAATTAGTTATAGTTATATTTTGTTATTGCCGTACACTTTGTTTATAGATGGCAATTGTTTATAATATTTAATGTGGTTACATTGAATATGTACTGGAAAGTTTTTTTTACACTAATTTATTTGATATTTTAGAATGCGCATTTCATTATGGTAAAAACTTGAAAGACTTTTTTCTATTTCTGCTTTGTTTACTTTCACTTATTGCTGGTAAGAAACAGGAAGTGTTGCGTTCGTGTTAAATTATCGATATCGAGTTTTCACCGGATATACAAATTTTGATGTCTCCTGAGTTCAAAGAAAAATGGTTTTTAGACATTTGTGTGTGTGTGGTCACATAACTCATAATTAACAGTCCAACACATTTTCATGGAATGTTCGAAATATGCATCCACTAAAGATAGGTTGAATATTAGTAATACTATGAAAGAAATACTGGAGGATAACGAAGAAAGTGTAGGAAGAACATTCCACTTTCTAAAAAATATAAATGTATTCAACTTAATATGACACTGTACTAGATTCGAATGTAATTTCTTATGTAAATTAGTTAATGATAGATTTAATAGGGTTCGTTTGGATTAGAGTTTGAGTAGTATTTATGGATTACGTTTAAACAAAGGCTGTAAGAATGTGTGTACATGTGTGTGTGTGAATGAAGGCGGGGGGTTATCAATCCCGGGGCCAGGGGTGGCAAACTTCTAGTCTTCCGGGGACATCTTCCCCGCTTATCTTAGGGAGCCACTGTACTTTGGAGGGGTGGGTCTGTGTCGGGATTGGCACTCCGACACATGTGTGAATGAATTGTCGTATGATTGTGAAGTTTTAATGTAAATAGATAGGATTTTAATTTAGGTTAGGTTTTTCCTGAGGCGGAGGAATATCGAGTACTCCACCTCAATTTCTTAACTGGGTGTAAGCTTGAACATATGTGTGACTGTATTTATAGTATGATCGTATTTATAGGCATGAATGTATTTATTAGGATGAATGTTTGATGAATGTATGTGGTATAAATGTATTAGTATGAATATACGTAAATACTTGTTTTTTTTTCTTCTCAGGATTAGGTCATCAATGAACTCTAGTACTCTACCTCCGTTTCTTTAAGAATGTAGTAATTTCTGAAAGGCTATTCAATTTGTAGATAATCTAATGTTATGTTCAGCTAGTACAGTGTCATTGAGGATGATTATCAGGTGCGAAAGACCTTGGATGTTGTGCACCTTAAAAAATTTAAAAAAAAATGTCACAATCGAAATTATCTCAACCATTCTTCCAAAAACATTCTTAACCACTTTTCTGTTTTAATTGGGGCAATTATTTTTCTGAAGATAATGTAATTTTATGTCCTATTTATTATTTCAAACTTTATAACTTACAGTAATTAATATTGTGGCATTAATGTGTATGAAACTACTATCTTATTTCATTCAATCGTGGTAGTAGATTCACCGAGAAATTGTATTTATTATTGAATAATATTGTGGATTTTTTTTTGTTTAATTTCTTGGCTTTAGTTTTCGGTTTGATATTTTCTATTATTTAATTTTGTTGGTAATCCTTTCGGTGTTTTCATCATCTGTGATAGTGATTACTATTGAGCATTAAGTTCACTAAACTGTTTTTAAGTTGTTTTTTTTCGAGTGGTTCCGCTCGCTACAAGTGGGTTTTTATAGGTACGATAGATTTGGATACTGATTACGAAGAAGAAGTAAGACTGCTTTAGTGAATCTGAAAGCGAAAATCCTAATAGTTTTATTTCGGAAAGTGGGGAAAAGTGAAGATGATGCTCCATAATTACGAAGAACAACTTTGGTATAAAATAAATACTACAGTTGAGACAAGTCAATCGGATAGAAGATTTCTTTTTCAAGGTGATTTTTTTTGGGTATGATTTTATCAGAAAAATATGACAGGATGTGGTTGAATGAATTGAGTAAATCCGGAAAAATGTATCGAGTAAAAGTGTTGTGCTCTATATATCAAGTTTATAGAATGTCATTGGAGGACCGTTTTAGAGGAAATCGTAAAAATACTGCATTTAGTAAAGTGTTATTTCCTGTTGTGAAATTTGGACAGATAACTATGGTAATAAAGTTTTTCGGATCCCATGTTTGATACCCGACTTGGTATGTCAAGTTAGAACTTTCTGCGATTTATCGCTTTTTTAGGCTATGCTTAAAAATAAACATGCATAGATACGTAGTACATAGTTACAAACCATTTTTTAATAACCATTTTTTCTGACTCAGAAGACCTTTAAACGTTGTATATCGTGGAAGCTTGATATCGAAAATTTGACATGATCACAATGCTTACCTCTTACTAGGACAAAAAGAAAGTAAAAATAAGATATTAGACGGGCGGAAAGAGTATTAAGCGGGCTGACCGGGATTGTAGGTATATCGAATACTTCAATCCCAGAAGGCCGTAAGCATAAGATTTGGAATTAGATATTAATTTTAATAGGAATGAAATATTTGTATGAATGTGGAGGGGGAAGGGACCGAACTGGCAAGGAGTAAAACTTTTGTTCATGTAGGAAGCCTTTCCTGCATTTTAATTCGGAAGTCACTAATTTTTGGAAGCGTGTCTCCTTAGCCGGATATGATAACCCCGGGAAATTTGTGAATGTTATGTAAGCAGTGTGGATTTATTTTTATTATTATTATTATTATTATCATTAAAGAAAGGGGAAAGATTAACAACTACCGGGACTGGAACAATAGTCCAGGCCTGGGTTTTACCCATCTAAGTTTTACCACAGTCCGAACAAATCGGACCAGAACCTTGAAAGGACATAGCTTAAGATCTTCTACCGATCTTTTTTGGTCTTCCGGCCAAAGGTCCTAAATCTAATCTCCTCACAGCTTAAACAATCCGTCATGGGATGTATGGGTGTTTCCTCCTCCGTCTCACAGACTCTACAAAAGGGGTCAGGCATGAGCCCCATTGTATAGAGATGTCTCCTTAAGCCACAATACCCAACCCTCAGAATTCGAATTTTATCATAAGTAGCTGTACAAAGAACAGAGATTGAAAATGTGCCCGACTTAAAAATCACTTCTTTGGAATGTGATTGTTTTACTCAATGTAGAAATATTCCCTTACTTACAATAAATTATCTTATAGAATTTTAGAGTCTTAGGGTCCAAATATGAATAGACAATCATGGTGTCCCTGCTCTATTGTTGATTTGACGGATAGATAATATTTATATTATAGATTTAGAGACAAAATATAAAAACAAAAATTTCAAAATAGTTTTCAGTGTTATAGTTTTCATTGTTTAATTAAATATATAATATCATATACATTAAACAATTTGAAGATAAATATTTTTGTTATATAAGAAAAGGTAGAACAATAAAGTTCAACGTATTGTATTTATATGTATATATATATATAAAACTTTATGGTTCAATCCATTAAACTGTAACATATTCTTTGTGATTTATTTTCTAGTCTAGATCGTTAAAATTATATTCAGTCCATATTTAACGACATATCGTTTGGGCGGCGTAATCAAATCTTGATGGGCACTTAGCCTCTAATGTCTTCTAGCCAGCCTTTCATTAGGAACAGTAGAAACGCTTGTTAACTTTTATTTTAATTTTAATATTTTAAAATTGTTATTTTTTAAATGTATTTTTTCTTTTTTTTACTTTTTTTTTACTTTTTGAAAAAATTACTGTTTTCATTAACTTAAAATTCTAATTGACTAGTAATTTTTATTATTACATTTTATTTGTTTTGTAATGTTTTTATTGCTGGGACCTTTGGACATATTTTCTCCCTATCTTATTTATAGATAGCATCTCATTATAAGTTATGAGTCTATGCAATATTTTCATGATTTCACTAAATGCCCATATCAATTTTTATTTTATACTGACTATTAACAGAGAATCACCAAAATACTCCTACTAAAACTAGATTTATATAGTCATTACTTTCATACAATGAATACTACCCATCAATAAATAAATACGTTGATCCCTATAAATACATTCATTCAAATGACAATCACGCAACCTAATTATAAAAGTGGATGAAGTTCGGGATATTCCTTGCAACCATTCGACTTTAAACTAAACTAAAACTACTAATTGCTATGGTTGGTTCATCAGAGATATTTTCCGTGATAGCCTGCTTCTTTTTGTGGTCATCGACCGATTTCGGGGCTTCGCCCATCATCAGGGTGCGAAGGGTACACTATATATACGATCCGCTAGACAGTTGCTTGAGGATATCCGACGCTTGGCTTGTCTGGCGGTGACTGGTGCGTTTCGGACTACACCGACGCATCTATGGAGACTTTGTTGGGAATTCCACCTCTTTTTGTAGTCAATGATAGCCTGTTACAGAATTAAACAGGCAGGTATTTGGAAGGGTAAGCGATATGGTCTTTTGTCTCTTCTATTGGCTCAACAGACGCATGTAGCTGCCCTTGGCCTCCTCGACAATCACCAACCATCTCTCTGTATCCTGAGCGTGCGTCACAATTATGTTTAACTTTCTTATGTCTCTCCGCACGCTATCTTTCCATCTGGAACGTCCCCTTGGCCTTACTCCAGCACGTGATTCCTTGTATATCTTTTTCGCAATTCTGCAGTCTTCCATCCTCAGGAGGTGTCCAAGCCATCTCAGCCGCTGAATTCTTATCTGGCTGACAGGTTTATATCTTTGTTAAGATAATATAATTCCTTATTTATCCTTCTACGCCAGACGCCGTTCTCACATATTCCCACAAATATTCGTCTCAACACTCTTCGCTCAAACCGATCTAACATATTTGCTGACGAATTCTTGAGCGCCCATGTTTCAGAGGCGTAAGTGACGACTGGCTTTATAAGGGTTTTGTAGATCTTTATCTTGGAGGAGCGGCTTTTCAGGACTCTGGCAAGCGCAAAATACGCTTTGTACCATTTATCGCGAGATGCTTCTAAGGGTTCCCATTACAGGTTCCCCTTCTGATGGGGTATTGAAGACTTTTGTTTTTGATCACCCCTACGGAGTTAGGTTAACTTCTAGGGAATATTGGTTAAGCTTGGGTCCGTCTGGTGTGATTCCTGAGAATTATCTTCGGTGCTACACGGACGGAATGGATGGTCGGTTTGGGGTTGCGGGCTGCGGTCTATTTCGAAACGGGAGACCATTTGGTGGTATCTCTTGGTGAGTGGACCATTGTTTTCCAGGCTGAGGTATATTCAATTCTTTGTTGTATTTTGGATGAGAAGGTACGTAATACTAACATAAAGAGTGTTTATATCTGCTCGGACATCCAAGCTGCGTTGAGTGCATGCGCTCAATTCATGTGTCTTCACTTCCAGTTTGTTGTTAGAATGTTCTAAACGACTGGAAGAACTTTCTTTTATGAAGGATGTGCTTCTACTCTGGGTACCAAGTCACGTGGGAATTTTTAGAAATGAAGAGGTGGATAGGTTTGCCAAATTGGGAGCCTCTCTCCCTTTTCATTGGTCCCGAGCATGCTGCTGGTGTGTCTCTTGGCACATGTCTGTCAGGCTTCCAGACAAGGATGACCTCACAGCACTCATCCTTATGGATGCTCATTGGGGGTCTGGGCGGGGCTTTGAGTGAGGGGTCCTGTGTCTTTCACGGACCTCTCTCAGGCATCTGGTTGGCTTCCTCACCAGAATTCGAATTCTGAGAGAACACGGTAACATGGTTCTTTTGAATAATGACTTGAAAAGTAACAATCGATTTTGTAATATTTTTATTATTACTTATTTTATTTGGCTGAGAGAGAAACACTTTATTGAGAATTATTACAATCCGTCGAATGGAGCTGCTCAACTATATTTAGTTGCCAAACAACACAGCGTACTATTCCGTCTATTCAGTCAGATATTGGGAAATACAACACAATAATGTGTATAAATAAATCACTAAATAGCAAATGTTAATGAAAAATTATAAAGTACAATTCCAAGCAGAAACTGTTGAGTGAACATTCGTCCATAGAACAACTTAAATAAAAAGTAATAATATGTTAATATGATTGTTACCTATAAATATGCTGAGCTATAATGCCCAGAGAGTCAACTAAAATGACTTAGCTAAATGACTAAGGGAGCTAACTCATCCAGGCTAATGCCTAGTGATAAAAAGAAGTTCGTCATAGCCATTGGTATATACACACCTCTTGACCCGAACCACAGAACCTGCACCCTAAACTCCCTCTCTCCAAATCGTTCTTTAAATTTATCTATAGAAAGAGGGATGCACTTATGTAATAGTGCCGCAAAGATAATGCAACCACAGCAGAGATAAGAAAGGCCCTCTCTGGTTAACAGAGACTACTCTCTGACTTAGCAGGCTAGAGTGGAAGAACCTGTGTATATAAGCCAGTGGGAATCTATCATATACAACAACTCTACACCAGTCGTCGCATCGTGTCATATCTCTACTCTCACCATTCATTCTATCATTTTCATTGTTATTATTATTATTATTATTATTATTACACGATCAACGACGTCCCGCATACTATCTTCGTCTGTGGGATAGGGAAAGGAGGGAGCATGAGAGCACTGTGGTCAATATAAGTAAAAGGAAAGATGTTGGAGGTATAATGGAGTTGTTGAGGACAGAAATTGGGTTTGATTGAATAAACGAGATATGAAGACACTGTTATAATGTAGCTATCAGTTTACGCAAACTGCATTGGACTTTGATAGAATAAAAGGTGGGAGTAGATCATGACACGATGCGATGTATGGTTGAATCTGATAGATATCCTCTAGATAGATTCCCACTGGCTTATATTCACAGGTTCTCCCACTCTAGCCTGCCTAAGTCAGAGAGAGGTCTCTGTTAACCAGTGAGGGCCTTTCTTCTCTCTGCTGTGGTTGCATTATCTTTGCGGCACTATTACATAAGTGCATCCCTCTTTCTATCCGGAGATGGGCAGTGTTGTTTATAGTTGATAGATCGAAAATTAATGGTGTTTATAACAGAAACTGTATTGAGGTTGGTGCATATACAGAGAAAGCTCCAATTGCCAACAACTACCCCTGTTGATGTGCCTAAAGAAAGCATACCTATTTGTCTAAAACACAGATGTTCAAACTGCCAGTCTTTTGTTAGCAAAGCGCTGTTTATAGATCGGTAAAATGGATTGTCCCCCTCCCCCCTCTTTTTTTTAGCACAAGCCATAGCAACTTGAAATTATATCACCGATATTATTGGAGTTTTATCGGTCAATTAAATAATTGGGATGAATCATCTATAAATATCTCTTTATTCTCTCCTAATTAAATTTTTGCACAGATTTTTACTGTGTAATAAATATGTGGTCTCTTTTACACGCATAATAATCAATACTGCTAATAACATCGTTGCTTTTAATTCATTACTATATATATGTTCGGATTCATTTAATTATTACTGATCATATATGAATTTTTAATGAAATAAACCTGTATTTTACTACTGGATTGTTATGAAAATTAAAGCCCTTAATAAAACATTAATATAAGCAGTCATTTTATTAATTTCGTACAAGTAATGGTTAATTAGAGAATTCAATAATTGTTAATTCAATATAGTGTTCTCGGTAACGAGAGAACACTGTCCGAAGGCCGTCAGTGAACTGAGAAGGCTCCGGCGCCAATGACCGGGCGCCATAGATGTTGAAGCGCCTTAAATTAAAAAAAAAAGCAAATCCAATATAAAGTAGGTAATTTATTATTACCTCTTTTATCTTTTGCGTAAGTAAAGCAAAATATTTTGAGGTTAAATAGGTGGGTCATATTCGATTAGAAAAATCACGGAAAATGAATTATTAGAAAACTCTAACTTGAAGTAACAGTTTGCTTTTATTAATATTACCAATGAAAGTTATGTCTCACGCCTTGGTCTAGTGGCTAGCGCACTTGCCTTTCGTGCGATATTTCGGGGTTCGATTCCCGTGAGGGCAAAGTCGGTGTTGACCCAGCATCGTGATAAAAAGTGGGAAACTCCAGTTAGTAGCGCCATAGGTAGCGAAGGCCAGAACTAAACGGCGTGGGAACTGTGTAATACCCTGGGTAATATTAAATGATTTGCGGGGACAGACGACGCTCTTTAGCCGTTCAGAAGGCAACTTTTTTAGAGGATGTTATCTTGAATTCGAACCTCATACCCTTCAGGTTGGGGGATTAATGCTTAGTGAAAGAACTTAGTAAGAACATGGAAAATTCAACACATTAGCCGAACATATCATGACATCGAAGAAGAACTAAGTGGAACCTCGGTTTCACTACCGAGTCGGCGGTACTAACGGAAACACAAAAGATATGAAGCGGATGGCTTACTTCCTGGAAGAATTACTTATTCTGTGGAGTTGCTAAATACAAGTATTAGTCAAACAGCCAGGATTGGTGTCTCAATAATCATAAAGAACGAATTAAAAAATATTTACAAAAATACAAGGCGATTAACGAAAAACTCGTTAGAGTGGGTATGAATATATATAGAAATCAAATAGTATTATATATTCTCCGACGACGATTCGAAAAAAGAAGAGAAGGGACATTATTTCAACCACGATGGGTGGGATCCTATCGATGAAGGTAAC
Organism: Triatoma infestans; assembly: GCA_011037195.1. NCBI lineage: Eukaryota > Metazoa > Arthropoda > Insecta > Hemiptera > Reduviidae > Triatoma > Triatoma infestans. The sequence continues at coordinate 15,861 of JAAEAF010005284.1, read as the reverse complement.
AGTCTTTTGGATTGAAGTGGCTTCAGAAAAGATTCTAATATCATCGGGTGCTATGGAGGGGAGATTCAAAACGATTGTTGAAGAAGATTAATTAGTATCTTCGAGGGACTTCGAAGTTTAGTTAGCAACACCGTTTAAATATGATCAAATCGACAATAGATTATATTTGATAATGAAGAGATTGGGAAATGTGATCGAAAGAGATGTTAGAATCAGGAGAGAGGCAGAATTTAGAAATGATTCCCTTTCGACGGAGACCTACAGTGATAGTTTTTAAGCCACATAAATCGGGAAAACTTCGGAACTGCCTATAAGAAGATGTAGAGTCAGAAAAGTGCATTAACTTTTCTCTGGAGAATGTGAGGCAGGAATTTGCAAAGTTGTTAAATCAGAGAAGACTAGACGTAATATTATCTGCAAAAGATCAGAACAATTGGAATGAATATAAGAAAATAAATAACAGAATAAATTTACGGTTTGTCGATTAGCTCTAATTGTCCCTCTATCTAGATCACTATACACCAATCTTCTAAGTCTTTTTTCTAGTATCCTGGTGTAAATTTTGCATATTATCTGGGACAAACAAATTGGTCTGTAATTGTTACAGTCATACTGGCTACCTTCCTTCTAAATGGGAGTTATAACGTTATATTCCCAACAGTAAAAATCCAATTTTCATCTCAAATATTTTGAAAAGGAGCTTGAAGAATGTTTACCATTTCGCTTCCCCCATATTTGACAAATTCTAAAGCAATATTACCTCTATAGTTGTTGTGGTGGTGGGTTCCGCATAACTGGAAAGCATCAGAGACATTTTCCTTGGTAGCCTGCTTCATTTTGTGGTCATCGACCGGTTTCGGGCGTTCGCCCATCTTCAGGATGCGTTTTTCAGACAGTGTGACAACACAGACTTTCACAGAGCAAATTTACTTTACACAGTGACTGTTCTTAACTGTATTTAAAATTAAACTCTTAAACTAGGTCAAGGCGTATGGTCAGTTGGGTGGGAAAACACGTGTTTGGGTTGTTAAAGGGCAAATTTTCCTTAAAATGGAAACAACACGTGGGGGTCTAATTTTTAAACTCTGTTGTTGGAGAGAGATTTACTTTACAATTAAATAATCAAACTAAAATATAAAATATATAGAAAATAAATTAAAAATTAAGTTAAATAACGATTTAAACTAACATCATTTAAAATTAAACGATTTTTTTCTAATTAAGTTTTTTATAATTATGCATTCCAGACATTATTTCACTTTTTCACACAACATTCACATCCTCGCAAGCATTATACCTAAATATGGTTTTGTATATATACACAAGACACAAAACTTAATAAACGAACAGACAAAATTACAATATTGCCTCTATCTGTGGCTTTATCGAGTTTTTAATGACTCTACCGTTCAATTAAACTTCTCCACGTCAATTGCGTCCACCATTCCCTTATTCTGCGTCTCTTCAATCATTTCTCTTCACTGTGTCGCTATTGATGTCTTTTTCCCTAGCAAATTTAAACTTCACCTCAAAGTTTCTAGAATCTTAATTTCATCAGGTATTAAATTTTTCTTCTTATCTTTAACATTCCTAATCTGCTTATCTTTTCTTCCTTTCATTGCTCTTATCATCATCCATAATTTTTTATGGATTTCCTTATGATTTATTTCCAATCCTAACCAAACATCTACCCAAGCTTTACTCTTAGCTTCTCTAACTTTCTGTTTCTTAATATACCTCTTTCCCTTATACTTATTCTAACTAATTCTAAGGACAACTTCGTGTGCAAATTCCAAGTTTCAAGTCGATTGTTAATGTTTTATAATTGTCTTAAATGAAGCAACAGAATGTCGTTTTAGACTAGATTTTTTGAAATTTTTTAATTTTATAATTCCTATGAGATTTTTATTTAATGGCTGAGAAAGCAGGGCTTCCTTGGCAGGGTTTGAGAGGTCTGAATATTAATTAAAAAATAAATTAAATAAAAAATAAAAATATAAAAGCAATATACTTCTTTGTTATTTTAGGAAGTTGGAATAATTTTTTCTCTTCCATATTCCATTTGTTTTGTTTTGTTTTCTTTTTTTTTTCATAATTTTTAACTTCTTATTGTGCCCACTCCATAGAGAGATGATGAACTCTGGCTAGATAACTGAGACTCTATCCCTACTGTCTCATATATGGTATACGGCGGCTTCATTTGTTACCTTATTATTCATTTTCAACAATTTCCTGCTCCTATACACCCACACACAACACACACATACACATGCGCGCACGCGCACACACACACACATTCACATTCCTATCAAAGCTAAAGAGCATGCAGTAGGTCTTCTCTTCACCTATAACAGTACGCTGAAGTCATATTGTGTATACAATTCTCCAGTGTCTATATATATGCTAATTGTGGTGTCTGCAAACAATGAATAACCCCTACTACTTCCAGGAGAGCTGTGAAACACAAAATTGAGCTCCCATATACAGTACACTACAATACGCCACTTAATAACAATTCTATATACTTCTCTCTCACTATTTGTACGTATATATATATATATGTGTGTGTGTGTGTGTGCTTGAGTTTATATATATATATACAACACAAAGTTTGGAGTTCACATATATAAAAGTATATATATGTCTCTTTACATATATTTGTGTGCTGAAAATTTTTCCTTCACAGTTAATTAACTCACAGTATTTTAAGCTCTCTTTTATTCCAATGTTAATTTTTCATTTTTTTCTCTCTATTTCATTGTGTGTGTGTGTGTGGCCAAACACAAACGCCACTTCCACCATTTCAAACGGTACCAGATTAGCCTTTTGCTAAATATTTATTTATTTATTTTTTCTTCTCACAGTTAAATCTAATATCGCAGAAAAACAATTGGGGAATAATAATTTAGTTCTATACTGAAATACATTCAATATTTTTTTCAGTAGATGAAAGAGTATATCAGGCTCGGATATTCATTAAATTGTTGCTAAATGTAAACATCAAGACAGGAGATTATTACATATTAGAGAGGGATACTAATAGAAGTGGTTGTTATTGGATGTTTATATAGGTCATATCCACTGCCATCTGGTGTTTATAGACAAAATGAAATCGTCTGTAAACTATATAATTTTAATGCGTAATTATTAGTGAGTGTTGTATGGCGTATGTATAGTGTGAATGAGGAAGAGTGGTGGTGAACTAGTGTTTGCCTGTGGGTTCGTTCAATCCAAGTTGTAGTGAACAACAACAACAACAACCTTGGCAAGCCTTAACTGCATTATGTAAAACTGAGAATGATTAATGTTAAATGTTGTTCTTGGTGTTAGGATGGGAAGGCCACAGAGTAGCAAATATCTCTGAAGAATTGGCACTTCACGCTTACTAGGAATAGAAATGGATCGTACTTTCTGTGTGAACAGAATCCACAGAAGTATGAATAGGACGTTACTACTCTTATTATTATTGTTTGTCAGTGGAGGGGGGGGTGTAAGCGCTACGCATTCCAAAGCCTCTCTGGTCTCATATAGCTACAAACAAACCGATTCTAGAACAAAAATTCAGTCCTGGATTTTATTCACTTAAGATATACAACAAAGCGGACAATATCTCTTAGTGGAAACAGCCTAAGCTCGTCCAAAAACAATCTGTTTTGACCAAACTTCTTGCAACTAATTTTCTCAGAACCCAAGCAATGTGTGATAAGATGGACGGTTGTTCCTGCCTCTGTCTCATAAATTCTACAAAAGGGGTTCTTGGCTTGCACCCCGCATTATGTAGCGGGGTCTCCTTAAAACATAATTCCCAGTAAAGTATCCAATCAGTTGCCTGAGAGATGTGTGTGAAAAGACACAGACACATCTTACTATTAACATTGTCCGGACCTCCAATGAGCATCATCATCCAATGAGACTATCAACAACCCACTGAACTCTTCCATAGGGATGAATGCTGTGGAGCTTTTTCTGCCTGGAGCTTGATAGACATATGCCCAAGACCCACAATTAGAGGAAGAAATCACTTGCAGTTTTCTACAACATTCTAGTACTAGCATCATAGAGAAGACACATGAACTCTCAGCACCTTAAGGTGTAGGGTGTTAATATTTATTTATATATATATATATATATATATATATTTTTTTTTGGTATATCAACATGTGAGGTTATTTGCATTTGTAGCCTCTCTTTCCCCCGTTACAGAAGCGTGCTTATTATTGTTGTTCCTGACCGGTTTCGGATTATCATCAATCTTGAGTGTAAGGTTCACAATGATATGCATGCTACGAAGGATAGTAAATAATGTAATAAAAATAACAATTTATTTATTTATTTATTTTTTTAATTTTTATTACACAATTTTTGATCATTTATGAAATGCCTACAAAGGGAAAATTCATAAAAAAAATTCTTAACTGTGTTTTTTTCAAAGAAAAAAATTAGATTTAAATAATTAATCTGATCACAGTGTAGAAGAAAAAATGTGAAATGTTGGTGTATGTTAGACCAATCAGAAATTTAGAATTATCACGTTGACCACGCCCACATTTGACACTTTTACTTTGTCACTGTGATTGGTTAATTATTTAAAGTAAATTTTTTTTTTGAAAAAAACATTTTTTTATATTAATTTTCCCTTCGTAGGCATTTTATAAATTATCAAATTGTGTAATAAATTTTTTTTTTTATAAAACAAATACAAAAAAAAAATCAAGTTATTTAAAACATAATATTCACCATTTTATATAATTAATGTGAATTATAAAGAAATAGCTCAGAATTTTCATTTCATTATTGAAAAAGAAAGCAAAAGAGAATTAGGCAGAAATAAAGACTGAAGTTTCAATGTAAGTCTGCCATTTTGTAATTTGGCCGTTTATACTAATGGAACAAAATAAAATTGATGTTAAACACCCATAAAATTTTCTCCCAGGAATTTATAATATTTAGTTTAAAAAAACATTTCTTACACCTAGAGTTTTTAGCTATTCATTGTATCGTTCTTATATTATGTACGCTCGTATGTAGCGTAATCCACAAAGTATTGAAAGAGTTCTATAAAGACGGAAATTTACGCTGGAGCTAATGAAATCACAATCTAGTTTCTTGCAGCAACATAAAAAAAAAAAGAAATCGAACTAATTACTAGTGTAATTAAACAAATAAATTATAGTAAGAAGAAGCATTATATATATTTAGAATTCGAAAAACTGAAGGACTATGTAACTATATGTAAATTGGAGTAATAGAAAGTCATATGAGTGTTTCAAATCAAATGTTTTTTAATTAAAAAATTTGGAGAAGCAGCATCATATTATTAAAAAATGTATCCAAATAATTGTTGAGAATGACTGGTTCAAACTTTTCAAGGCATAGAAATGGATTCGAATTCTTTTCGCTTCTCTAAAAAAGGCCAATTATTTTTGTGGAAAAATATACCTGGCTATAAGTAAAATGATTTCATTATTCTAAAGAAATCAGTATTCTGTATTATAAAACAAATATTGAAAACAGCTCAGCATTTAAAATTGATTTCTATTAAACAAAAATATGTAATAAAAAAGTCGAATCAATCCTTCAAAACTCTGTAACAATCCTAAGTTACCTGATTTTTCACTGTGTAGAAGAAGAAAAAAAAAAGAAGATTTGCTGAGTTTAACACTTTCACAAAGAACCTGTTTGCTTTAATGTATTATTGTTAGATCATCCTGTAAATTATTTAAATAATGCAATGGTATAATGGTGTAATTATAAATAATTTACAATGTTCACCTTGATAATATGATCGTAACTTATTTTCTATAAATGTAAAAAAAATGTTCTGTGATCAGCTTTTTTTACCACAAGTTACTCGAAATTGTATTTATGTTATAATATTAATTATATCTGCCTAAATAGTACTGACATTATTAGAGATCTACGAACCCTGTAGTAGTTTATCTTTTAATAGCCAAGTCACTAATGTATCTGAGGCGTATTAGAGTACTTCCTTTTGTAAATCGTAATATCATCATTAATTATAAACATCTAAACTCCTATAAGAATGTATTTATTACATTGGCTTAGACGCTCAGTCTGTATTATAATTTTGTATCACAATATGGTCACCACAAAATAATAAATATATCGATATTTTTTTTTTTCTTTTTAATTGACCAAAGGCGTCTCAACATCTGTGGTCATTTGCGCCCGAAGCCTTCGCAGTGCACTGCCAGCCTCCGGACAGTGTTCTCCCGTTACAGACAACACCGTCCATCACTGGACAAATATATCGATATGATTGTTAAGTTACAGTATAAACTATTTTTTTTCATAAATTAGTCTACTATAGAACTAATTATCATTCTATGCAATATTGAAAACCTTAAATTTAATTTCCTGTTTAATAGATAATGATTTAATGATATATGATATTATTAAACGATGGAATTGATTGTAAAAATTTGGTTTGCGATATCTCTTTTTATGTATCATCTAAAAATGTTGGCAATACCTCATTATTTCATATATTATGTATTCCATTATAAAAAAAAAAATAGTTATTTTTATAATACATGTAACCCTGGAGCATTAGGATTGTTCAATTCTCTCGATAAGGGTTTGAATAATTTTTCCATCAGTCGAAACATTTTTTTTTTAAAAAAAAACTTTCATTATATCTAACTGTAGAATTTTTGTTTATATATTCTAGTCTTTTTAGTTAAAAATATTGCTTTGTAATAAAATGTTTATTTTTGCTGTTGACCCTTCCGGGATGTGCTCAGAAACAAATAAAATCAAGACTGGAGAACACTCCCAGAACTGAGGCCCGGCTAAGACTTGTCTCGACCGCAAAAGGTTTGAGGTGTGCATGAGTCTGAGCGAAAATAGAAGGTTTGCTTACGGGGCATTGTTTATTCGGCGGGGGATATCTGAAGGGGCTGGGCTTAGAAAGCGATAACACCTGCAATTCTATGGAGTGACGGACGGGATGCTAACATCAGAAAATATTAGAAGTGTGGCAAGTTCCGGGTGTTGAAGAAGGAAATATATTGATCCTAGAAACCAAAAACCTTTCCAGAGTCTAGGATAGCTAGCTAGTCCACTAGCTCTGCCATACTTACCTGATTTCTTAGCAGGTACCCAATGTAAAATGTATTCTTTAAAATAATTCTGAAAATGTATCATCTCGTATATGTGATGGATGCAAAACATTGAAATATATTAATTTATAAATAAATCGAAATTAACAAAATATGTGACATACCCTTGCAAAAGGGCAAGCCAGGTAGAAGAAGTCCAGTTACTGGCATTGTACTACCCCTTCTCCTCACAGGGGAGGAATTGAAGGAACAAAGAGAAGAGATTCTTTGCAAGACAGACTTGTTCTAAAAATCAAGGTGGAAACATCAGAGCTATACCAGTATTACGTTATAAGAAATTATTATAAGCTATTGTGATATTCAAAGTAACTTAATTTCTCTTAGAGAATATATCTTTTTAAAAACAGTGTGATTTCTTGTTTATTACTAATACTTCATTCTCTCTTAAACTTACATACTTACAAGCCCTTTATTATACAATACCGCTCGTGCTACTACAAATACACATCATCACACCATAACATTTCACACTCTACCACAGTGCGTCTCCAGTAAAATAATATTCGTGCTTACATAATATAAACTATAAAAAAGAAAATCAGGTAATTTTTCTCAAACCGACAACACATTATAATGATATTACGATAAATTTAAGTTATACTATCACAGTTTAAATTTTCATTTACCATACAGCAGACTTACAGACGGATGTTTCATTTAGACTCGTCATTAGACGTATGTATGTACTCCTACTGTTTGTTCCGCATCCCCAAATAACTTTGTCCAAAAACGGGACATATCCCTCCACAAGTTTCCTTATTTTTCGCCTTAGCGTCCGATCAACTTCTATTTTGCAAGCATCTAGCAGAACTGATTACATTCAAATTTCAACGCCATTTACAATAATATGATGAATGCCGACACTAGATTTCATTTGTGCCATGATTCGTGCGACTTCGTTCTTAGGTGCAGCAGTTTACTTCTAATTTTTCTAGAACGAAAGGAAATATCCTTCTGTATAACAAATTGTAACTCTTTTAATATTTTGGAACTTCTAAGGACATGCTGAACCGCAGCAAAAGAAGAAAATCTTACGCATAAAGGTTGTTTATCCTTGTTACCAAAGGGGAAGGCTACCACAATTCCATCAACTTCGAAACCCAGCACACCTGCACAAAATTGCTGTACAACTCTTACATAGTTATCCCCTTGTTTGAAGCTAATTCCTCTAAATATTAAATTATTTCTTTTGGCGTTATTTTCTAACATATTTAATTGCCACTCTCTCTCCCTATCGTTCTTCTTGAGTAATTCAATTTCTTTTCTTACAGACAGATTTTCCTCTTTAAGTAAATAATTTGCTTATTTAATTGCTTAATGTGTACAGTTGTAGCATAATTCTTGGAATCAAGCAACTGACTAAAAGAAGCCATTACTGGGCCATTGTCATCTTCCCTACTTCCATATTCTCCATACTGGGGTTAGTTGACAAATAAGTTTCTGTACTATCGCTTAAGACTCTTTTAGAGTCTAGGATTACATATTGAAATTAAACTGGAAAAGATGTGCTCTCGTTTAGGCATCAATATAAGAGTAAACCTCTTTTGATCGCTATACAGTATGCCCCTCAAATAAGATTAAGAAATAAATAATATAAATCTAAATATTTATGCAAATTAAGTTTTCTCAATAAAGGTATATACTAAGTACAATTCTAATTTTTATTCTCATGATTTAATACCCAAGGAAAACAGTGTAAGCCATAGAATTGCCAAAAAAGTAGCCAAGAATTTGCTACTTTTGTTAAACTTCTTGTATAGTAAAATTGAGAAACGCCTAATCCTTATCTGGTTCCTATCTTAAAATAAAAAAAACTGGTCTCACAAATTGTTTTTTGAAAACATGTTAAGTTTCTATTTTTATTAAATATGTCTATGGTGTAAAAAACTTGTAAGTTGACTCTCGTGAAAAATTCAAACCATACGCACACGAACTTCCCTATCATCCACAATGTTATATTCCTTACACACACAACACGAGAGAGAAAGATGAATGTATTGTATGAAAGGAATCCCATAAAAGGATAATAACATGATTATGGTGATTTTATTCCATTTAATGTTTTTTTGTGATGCTGAAAATGCTGACGTTATAATCTAGTATATTGTATGTAATAAGAATTGAATCATTGAAATGTGTTATGTGTTGAGAATTTTCATTTAAATGTATATTATAACTGTATATATGTATATATTATACAATTGTTATGTATATACTTATACATAATGTAAGTTTTGATCCAAGGTTATAACCATTAATACAATGATATAAATAATACAGCAGTAGAAAGCGATAACACCTGCACTTCTATGCAGTGACGGAGTGGACGCTAACATCCAGAAAATATTAGAAGTTGGGCAAGTTACGGGTGTTAAAGAAAGAAATATATTCATCCTAGAACCTAGAACCTTTCCAGAGTCTAGGATTACTTGTAGACATTAAATTGGAAAAGATGTGCCCTCGTCCAGGCATCAGTAGAAGAAGAGTAAAACCTCTTTTGATCGTTATACAGTATGACCCTCAAATAATTAAAATATCTATGTTGGTTTAAATAGATGGAAACGACTTATTTTCTATACAGATTGTCTTCCTTAATAATTAATAATCTGTTCTACGATGTATACTAAAATGTCACAACATGTTTTATTAACCAAAGAATTCAACTTCTAAAGTTGACAATTATTTCGAGGGATCCACTTTCCTTTCCTAGATCTTCGGGCACCCTTTTTGACCAATTTCAAGTAGGGTTACATTGCCGGTCCTTTCAAGAATTCATAGAGGCGCCCAAAAAGCTAGGACTCCGTAAAGGAGGCGTTTTCTCATGTAACTTTGGGGCCTGCTTATAAACATAAGATTTGCGAATATGCTCTGATTCAGCGCCTAGTATAATTACGCCTAGGAGATTCCAAATGATACATATTCTTTCATTTATCAATTTTTATTTTAATAGGGCAAGTTTTAAAGATTTGTTGTGGTGGTTGGTTCCGCAGAGCTGGAAAGCTTCAGAGACATTCTCCGTACTAGCCTGCTTCATTTTGTGGTCATCTTTTAATTCGAGGACCACAAAATGAGCAGGCTACCACGGAAATGTCTTTGATGTTTTAATGATTTCTTGATCATAAAACCAGTGCATATATACTTATTTATTTACCTTATCCCCATTGTTGATCAAGCATTTACTAAAATCATTATCTCCGTGTATCTCCATCTAATATCCTGTAGAGCCACTATCTCAATTCCATAACTTTTTAACTCTCCAACGTCTTACTAACACATCTGTTTGATACAGATTCCTTACGATCTACGTTGCTAACTCTATGTTATTTTCCGTGAGGATTCATAACAATATGTTTTTATGGTATAAAGCTATTTGAGGTAACCTGCCCCTAGATAAGTTGCCTTCACCATGGCTCTTAAGGGTCTTATCCACTGTTCAATGTAAACCATTCAAAATGTAGATAATTCTGAATAAATGTGGTAATAACGGGCAAGAAGTTGGGTGGCATTGTCGGGCCTTTCAAGAATTCATAGAGGTGAGCAAAAAGTTAGGACTATAAATCAATTGCCGGAGAACTGTGTATCTGTAAATATTGGGAACTAAAATATTTAAAGTTTATGGATCAATTTAAATACCTGGAAGTCTTGGACAGAAAGAAAATGACTTATTTGAAGAAATTAAAATGTTTCATTAGTATTAATCAGGTCCTAAATTTCCGCCAATTATCTAAAATGAAAAACTCCTTGTATACAAATTCATTCTTAAACCGGTGGTAGCGATCTCTACTCTTATATGGATACGAAGGTTGAGTATAGACGAAGCAAAACCAAAGAAACAAAATATCTGGGAAAGAAAAATACTCAGACGCATAAATGGACGTTATGCGAGGACGGGGCTTGGAAAATAAGGAATAAACTCAGAGAATTGTACGGGGAGCCTAATTTGGGAGCTCACTTACAGAAAAAAATATTGAAATTGTTGGAGGGACACGTAAAGAGAATGCCAGAAGAAAGATTTCTAAAAAGATTAATGGATAGGAACTAGGCGGAAACGGAAGACGTGAGCAAATGGATAGACGTCACGGAGCGTGATTTAGCGAAACTTGATGTCAGAACTTGGAGGAATAAAGCCCTAGAAAGAACTGAATAGCAAGCCATATGGTAGTCCTTGCAGGATTGTACGCCATAGAGTAAAAGTAATAGGGATTGTAAATTTACCGATTTTTTTCACTTACCGGTAATTCGGTAAATGAAAATTAAAATACCGGTATACCGGTAAATTTTTTTTTTTTTTTTAATAATACACATTTTGTATGTTTTTTTTTGAAATAATACATAAATAATTTGTTAGAATAATACATATTTCGCACAATCTTAAGGCATAATATTAGTATCTGGTAATAAATATTTGTATTTGATTATTTTAAACAGTTGTTAGAAGTAAAAAATTTATTTAAGGTTCAAATTTTAATGTTATTTTACAATAATATTGCATTAATGTCCTGTCATAATGTGGTGTATTCAAAAATGCTGTTAATTTAAAAAAATACGTGAAATATTTATATATTATTATTTTTAAATATTAAAAAAAGGAGATATTTACTTACTCTTTAAGAAAAACGGTGATTACAAAGATTTTAAACCTTAAAAAAATCTCAAAAAATTGCTGAGCACAAATCACAAATATGGTAACTGTAACTAGCGCTTTCTGTACGATTTACAGCGACTCTCAAACCCAAGAAAGTTTAAAAAAATTAAATACCTGTTTTTTTTATTGTTATTTTCAATGTCCCTTTAGCACCATTGAAATATCTATAAACACAATATTTTCTACATAAAAATTTCTAGTATGGATTTTTCATTTACCGAATTAACGGTAAATTTTTGAAATATACCGGTAAGTTTACCGAACGTTTTTTTTGTGAATTTATCGGTTAACCGGTAAATCGGTAAACCGGTATACAATCACCTAGTAAGTAACGATTGCCCTATCCGTATTATGATGGATTTTGATCGACATTGTCAGATTGAGAGTTGAAATCAAGTTTGAGCTTTCTCCGATTGTTCATTTTTTGAGATATTTCCGTTGAAAACTCAACTTCAAAAGATTACTGCTATAAAAAAAAAAACAACCCCGTCACTCCCCGCTATTACCCAGCTCACCTTGCCGACAGGCTTAAATCTATCGCCACCAAACCGTGTAATAAACGTGTCAGAGACATTTTCCGTGGTAGCCTGCTTCATTTTGTGGTTATCGGGACGTTTCGGGCGTTCGCCCATCTTCAGGGTGCGTTTTTCAGACAGTGTGACAACACATACTTGCACAGAGCAAATTTACTTTACACACTGACTGTTTTTAACTGTATTTAAAACTAATCTCTTAAACTAGGTCAAGGCGTATGGGCAGCTGGGTGGGAAAACCCGTGTTTGGTTTGTTACAGGGCAAATTTTCCTTACGATGGAAACAATACGTGGGGGTCTAATTTTTAAACTCTGTTGTTGGAGAGAGATTTACTTTACAATTAACTAATCAAACTAAAATCTAAAATATATAGAAAATAATTTAAAAATTAAGTTACATAACAATTTAAACTAACATCACTTAAAATTAAACGATTTTTTCTAATTAAGTTTTTTATAATTATGCATTCCAGACATTATTTCACTTTTTCACACAACATTCACATCCTCGCAAGCAGTATACCTAAATATGGTTTTATATATATATACAGAAGACATTTATATATATATGGTTTTATATATATATACAGAAGACACAAAACTTAATAAACGAACAGACAAAATTTGCCAGTGAACCATTTTCCAGTGAACACTCTTCCCATAATAGCAACAGAAACGCAATTACCAGTGCAAACATTATACATGCACCAAATCATTCTTACATAGATTTAGTTTTAGGTTTAGTTTTAAAATTTGCTAGTTTTATATATACAGGGTGACCAGAGTTATATGCTCCACCCACTTTTTTTTTAAACGGCGGGAAATTTCGAAAAAATAGAAAACACGTATTTAATCATTTTTAGTCTAGTTTATTTTCAGTGATTGATCCGGTTTTTTGTACCCCAATATCCCGAGATACAGCATCCAACTTTTTTTTTCAAATGGGACATTATATTTTTTTTGCATATTTTTATAGTACTTGAGAAAAAAAAAAAAAAATCGGTTAGGTTTTTCAAAAGTTATGGTAATTTAAAATATGAAAAACAAATTTCAGTTTAATGTCAAAATTACCTTATTTTTTCTTTAAAGAAGCTCTTCAAACTGGGCACCATCAACGGATAGGCAAGCCAAAGCTCTGGACTCCACGCTCTGTTTGTAGCAGCACTTAGGTGGCAAAGTCAACATCTAGGCAGGCTAGAGTTATTCGACGTTCCAGATCTTCGACTGAAGCCACGGGATTAAGGTTACTGTACACTTTATTTTTTAGATATCCCCACCAAAAATAGTCCATTGGGGTTAAGTCCGGAGATCGAGGTGGCCATTGGATCGGACCATGAGTTCCTAACCACTTTTCGTGGAAATTTCTGTCCAGGTAACGTCGAACAACTCTCGCATTATGTGCCGGGCAACCATCTTGTTGAAAATACATATCTAACCGACGTTTTAGAGGAACATCTTCAAGCAGAACTGGCAAAATGTCTCTTAAAAAAGTTAGATACCTTTCACCAGTTGAGTTCCCTCTGTAGAAGTATGGGCCGATTAGTTGGTTTCCTCAAACTCCACACCAAACGTCTGTAGAAAAAACGACCTGATGGCGTGTGGCGAAGGTAACTTGTAGATTTTCTTCTGCCCATATTCTAAAGTTCCAACGATTAAGAAGGCCATTGTTGGTAAACTTTGATTCATCAGTCCATAAAATTGTGCATTTTTTGTGGGGATATCTAAAAAATAAATGTACAGTAACCTTAATCCCATGACTTCAGTCGAAGATATGGAACGTCGAATAACTCTAGCCTGCCTAGATGTTGACTTTGCCACCTAAGTGCTGCTACAAACAGAGCGTGGGAGTCCAGAGCTTTGGCTTGCCTATCCGTAGATGGTGCCCAGTTTGAAGAGCTTCTTTAAAGAAAAAATAAGGTAATTTTGGCATTAAACTGAAATTTGTTTTTCATATTTTAAATTACCACAACTTTTTTTTTTTTTTTTTTTTTTTTTTTTAAAGAAGCTCTTCAAACTGATGCTGTATCTCCGGGATATTGGGGTATAAAAAAATGATCAATCATGAAAATAAACGAACTAAAAATGATTAAATACGTGTTTTCTATGTTTTTCGAAATTTCCCGCCGTTTAAAAAAAAGTTGGTGGATCATATAACTCTGGTCCACCCTATTATATATATATATAGTATGTATTAAAAAAAAAGTGTGCGTATTTGGATGATGTATGATGTATGGTGAATGTTGTGTAAAAAGCTGATATGTTGAGTGGAATGCATAATAAAAAGCTTAATTATAAAAAATCGTTTAATTTTAAATGATGTTAGTTTAAATCGTTATTTAATTTAATTTAAATTTATTTTTATATATTTTATATTTTACTTTGGTTAGTTAATTGTAAAGTAAATCTCCCTCCAATGAGTTTAAAAATTAGACCCCCACGTGTTGTGTCCACTGTAAGGAAAATTTGCCATTTAACAACCCAAACACGTGTTTTCCCACCCAACTGACCATACGCCTTGACCTAGTTTAAGAGTTTAGTTTTAAATACAGTTAAAAACAGTCAGTGTGTAAACTAAATTTGCTCTGTGCAAGTCTGTGTTGTCACACTGTTTGAAAAACGCATTCTGAAGATGGGCGAACGAACGAAACTGGTCGATGACCATAAAATGAAGCAGGCTACCATGGTCTCTGATACTTTCCAGCTCTGCAGAACCAACCACCACAACAACTAATAAAAGTGTCGTTACTCTTCAAATTACTATCCTCTCATAACACATTTTCAAATTTAAATCATAAAAAGAAACCTAAACGAACGAATTCCTAATTAAATTCACTCTTTCGACTTGTTTATGAGATTAGCAGTTTTGTTGAACAATTTTTGTACAACATAAAAAAATATAAAATTAAACCTGGATGTGGTTAAATTTTTTTTAATATAAAATATTAAAATTTAATTTGAGCCATTTACATTTTCAGTAAATAATTTACTTAATATATGAACTGGTTATTATTAGACAAGCAACACATTGTTCTCTTATTTATTATTAATTCATAACATAATTGTGCATATTACAATATGCTACTATGTTATTATGTAGCTAGAATGTATGAAGAAATATTTGAATAGAGGTTTATAATATCAAATTACTATTACTTTAGTAGATGGATGTATATTTCATTAAAATTATCAATTAAAAAGAAATAATCTGATGTGAAACATTCACACTTGAATTGATGTATAAATAAATGAAATAAAATGAAAATAGTACCCGTTCTGAAGTGAGTACCTTACTCAGACCGTTTGTGGCCCTTCTTGAACACTATAACATTGGTCTCTTCAGATATTACTAATTTTAAATCGGCGTCCAAAAGGCTTGGCAGAGAGGGAAGGAAATTGACTACTAATTTCTTCAGATGGCGTCCCTGCGAATGCCCTAGCCCAGTGATGGCGAACCTTTTGAGCTCGGTGTGTCAAAATTTTGAAAAAATAGAAACATAATTCTCGTGGCGTGTCACTCATCAAGTTAATTATTTGTTTAATG